>CAKAOI010026938.1:0-13339 GCA_916701655.1 Sebastiscus albofasciatus
AGTTACATCTCCTCTCTCGTACAATTCCCGAGCTTCCTGCTGTGCAACTACTTCACTCAGAGCAGCTGTCAATCACAGCTGTCAATCGTGACGTCTCAACTCGTTTTTATAGCATCAAATAACCAATTAAAACCAAACGTATCAGAAGAATTGAACATACATCAGTGTGAGACTCACTATAAAGCTCCATAAAGCTGAGGGGAAATACATTGTTATTGTGAAAATATTGATTATAGCTGCTTTAAAAAGATGACTACAGTGTGAGTCACTTGAAATCTTCTACAGCAAACAACAATCTCCTCCGCTTTATGCAGCTGCTGAACGGATTTAGTTTGAAGAACCACCTTTTCTGGCTGCTGGAGTGGGATCATGTTGCTCTGGGAAAACACTGTAGAACTAACAACGCCACGGGGAACTTGTGATCACTGGATATTTCACATGACAGACAGGAATCATAACTGCATGTTGGTTAAAAAAAGTGAAGAATGTGTATCTGAGATATATTTAAGTGAAAGTTAACTTTATATAAGACTTATAGTATGGCATTACTAATGCATTAGACTGATGATTGCTGCTCTGCCGAAAGCATGCTTAGCACAACTATGGGCCTTATCTGATCATCTGAGGGCCACTTTTGCTCAAGATATCTGTGTGCATGTGATAAACGCCTGATATCGGCCAATCTATCGGCTCTATCCTGCTCCCAACTATCATTATTATATCTTCCTTAAAAAAATCCACCATCGGTCAACCTCTAGCTTCTTGTTCCTTTGGGGGGGCAGAAAAAGAAAACAAAAAACACAAAGAAGAGACATCTCACCACACTTGGTCATGCCAACTTCACAGCATTTGCGAAGGCGACACGCCTGGCAGCTCTTCCGGCGGTTCTTGTCTATTGTGCACTGATTGGTTGCTGGGCAGATGTAGTCATTGTGTCCTGAAAAACAAAGAGAAAGAGAAAGAGAGAAGATGAAGACAAAAAGACAAGAAAGGAACAGGGGAAAAATGGATGGGGAGTGAAAGAGAAAACGGCATTCTGAGGAGCAGACAGACTTGTAGATTGACGGACACATTCCTGGAAGTTCCACAAGAGCTTAACGCCGTCTCACTGCAAAATAAACACCTGCTAAAGGAGGCTGATGACAAGCTTGTACTGTTTTTCATTTGTTTTGGGATCATTTCAAGCCCTGTACTGAACTGTGAACATACTAGTGAAACTGTCCATGAAGGTTGAAACTGCAGTCCAGATGTTGGGATTCAGCTACAGTAAATGTTTTAACACAAACCGTGATGTTTTTTCAAACATTAACTAAGTAGTTGTTTTTGTGTCTCACCTTGGATGCTCCTCTTGAAGAAGGCCTTACACCCCTCACACGACCAGACGCCGTAGTGGTAGCCCGAGGCGTAGTCGTGACACACGGCACAGTAGTGGAGGTCCGCCTTCCCGCCGGACGACACCACGGCCTCCTCGCTCTCCTGAGAACGCCTCCTCACATTCTTACTAACAGACGAGTTTCAGTCATTATTTCAAGACAAAAACATGTGGAGTAAGTCTTTTAATGAGGTGTGCTGCATGTTACATTTTAATTAATCATTACCACGGTAGTATGTTTACAGATTGTTTTGGCTCACTGCTGCCTTTCTTAAGCAGGTAATAATTGAAAGAGACAAGAAGAAAAGGTCATTTATTGACAGTTATATTTTGACAAGTTAAGTCCAAATTTGGGGTTTTAAAAATGCAACTGTGAATACTGACTATGACTGAAATAATTTGACAGTTAATCGTCATTAATTTTAATTAGCGTTTAATAAGTTGAATAATTTATCAACCAAAATGTTTTACATTTGCCGTTTCCTGCTTGTCAAACGTGGAGAATGGCTGCTTTTCTCAGTTTTATATTGTAAATTTAATATTTTGGAGTTTTTGGACTGTTGGACTGACAAAACAAGTAATTTGAAGACGTGATGTAACTAAATAATGAACCAATTTATTTAAAAAATAATCAACACATTAAGCATTAATTAAAAACTATCATTAGTTGCAGCCTTTCTACCGACTGGTGAGCTTGAGTGATAGTTAAAGGTACAGTCTCTAGGATTAGGCGGCATCTAGCGGTGAGGTTGCAGATTACAACCAAGTGAAACTTCTCTCGTGTGCCAAGCGTGTAGGAGAACTACGGCGAAAAAGTGAAAACGTGAATGTCCCTATCTAGAGCCAGAGTTTGGTTTGTCTGTTCTGCGCTACTCTAGAAACACGAGGACCGGCTCCCTATGTAGATATAAACGGCTCATTCTAAGGTAACGAAAACACAATGATTCTTATTTTCAGGTGAATATAAAACATACTTATTACTATCATATTCCATTTCTGCCAATAGAGCCCCCTAACTGTTACTCACTGTTCCTTTAAAACAGTACGCCAGAGTGAGGAAGTGATGCACCACCCTACCTGGTTGTTAGGACACTGTCCCGCTGTGACAGCTCCATCCATGGACTCTGGATCGGCTGCCCGTGCTGAGGCCGAGCCTGAGAAGGGTGCAGGGGTATGGATGGCCCCACGTGGCCGTGGCTGGGCCAGAATAAAGATGGGTTTAGTGACTGATGGACAGAGGGGCAGTCTGAAATGCCCGGACCGGCATAGGTGAAGATGGTCGGACTGTAGAAAGGTATGGTGGTGAAGTCGTGGCCGAGGTCGGTGTAAGGGGAGGGGATGCAGATGGGCTGGCTGGTTTCCATGGACAAGGCAGGAGAAGAGGAGGTGAGGACGCGACTGCCAACTCGACTGGAGTCCACTTCCTGGAGCTGGAGGAGGGGCTGATCCTTCTCTGGTGGGGAGGCAACCGCCATCACAACGTCAAACAGTCTCAGTATCACTGGATTTACCACATCATCGACAAAGATTACGAGCCAAGCATAGAGTTTTCTCCTGGTGTCAAGTTCACTGTGGTAATGTCATTATCTACGAGAACTGGCACCGAAAAATTAAAGCAAAGAGCAGCAGGTCTACCTACACAGGCCGGGGTCGTTCAGGGTTACTCATGAGCTCACATCATTCCCAGAATGATGGATGACTCCAATAAACCTGTGGCTGACTGTGATTCAACTGCGCTCACTGTGAAATGCCAGTGTTGGGATGGATCACATGATCAACCCGATGATCCAGAGGATAGTGAACACAGTCCGTCCACCCCGGAGCAGGGAAGATGCTCAGTGCTCAGTCTCAGTCCAGCCATGAGTGTCACATCATTAAGAGGTAGCACATGGAGTCAGATGTGTGGCGAGTGTTTCCACCTGGAAGACAAAGAGGAAAACACTTGTTTGAACTGAAGTACTGGTTGTGAACTGCAATGATGAATTTTGTAAGTGACACTCCATTAAGTTTGTTCTGACACTAGAGGCTGCGTCGGCCAATTCTTTAAAAACAATACTGCAATATCTCGGGTATGACCACGTGTTATTTTATCACATGACCAATGTGATGACACCTGAGCAAGGCTGTGAGATACAGTCAAAAGCTCAGAAAAAGCCAGTAAGAAAAGCTTGAATTTAGAAGAAAAAAAATTAAACACACATCTCAGTTAATATTTTAGACCATATTGATGTGATTTTGTTGAAATTTAAGAGATTATGTATTTTGGTAAATTAACTTTTGCCCTAAAAAAATTAGGAAAATGTCAACTGGTATTCTAATAACAAGATTTACTATTTATTATATATTTTTAAAATAAAAATGTCACCACTTTCTATGTATTTAAGTCTAAAAAAAATAGAAAGAAGTATTTTCAAACTGAATTTTTATAATTGTTTCTATTTTACAAAATTATTATTTCTGATGTATTTTTATGATTTCTTTGCCTATAACTGTAGTTCTTTAATTAAGTTAAAAAAGCATAAATAAACTATTTTTAAACAGATTTTTTTAATTGTTTCTATTTTGCAGAAAACATAATTTCAAAATGTTTTGATGATGCCTACAGCTATAGTTCTATACTTAAGTAAAAAAGTATTTTGAAAATGCAGGAAGATTCAAGTCCTTGCAGTATTGGAACAAATTCCATCCAAGGCCACCAACATTCTATCATAAATCATAAATCACAATCATAAAACAAAAACTATTCTTTTTTTGGCACAAAACATACAGCGTCTGGTGCTCTGTAGTTGAAAACCTTTCAAAAACATGTTATGAAATTTAGATTTTTGCTGTAATATGTCACACAGTGACGCAGCATTCATGATGTGGATTAATACTGATCATAATTCACCAGACGAACACGATGAGAAGTAAAGCTGTGTGAAAATCCAGGCTACCAGTTGGAATAAAATATTATCGCTGTGAGGTGGAAATTCTTTCAGAGGAGTGCAGTGTCTGAAAAATGACAAGAGGAAATGAGGATTTATAATGTACTGTAGACAGACACAGCTGGTAGATCAATGAATACAACACACACACACACACAAGAGTACAATCTAAGGACATGTTTACTCTTACGACATCAGTTAAAGCAAATGCAGCAGAGTTAATCATTATTGGGTGGCAGGAGTCTGTCTTCAGTCAAAGTGGGTACACACACATTGTCTCCACCTTTCTGGCATTAAGCTCACTTCTGGAAGTCATTATTCACTCAGAAGGAAAAAAAGGGTCCATTAATCTCCCCAAATGGCTGAGAGACGCTGTAGTTTGGCTCGCCAACAAAACTCGATAATCCGTAGCTGGAGTCTTGTGCGGTAAGCGTAACATGAGCTCCGCTGAAAACTGGCGGTAATGAAACTCACAAATCTGCAACAAACACAGGTTACCGTTAATTATTTTGGATACTGCGTAAAGCACCAAAATGAGTTTTAATTATTATGATATCACATTAAAATGCTACCCGAGAAATCCCTCATGCAGCTGTGAAAACACTTTGGGAAATGGAGTTATTTAAGCGTGCTGATCGTTTCTTTCATCGTCAACAACCCTCTAGCTATTTCCTTTTTACCACCAGTTGAGAGCTACTTCTCGAGTTACTCTATGTGAAAGTTACAACAAGCTATATTGAATATAAAAACAAAAACACAGTTTTGTTCCATTTTTTTCAGGCTCTTCAAATATTCCATATCTGTATTTTTGTACCTTGAAGAAGAGACGACCATTGATGCTTTCTTAACAAATGAGAAAGCATTTTTCATAGAAGCTTTTGCTTGATTGTGGAAGTGTGGACACATAATGGGTGGGTTGGCACCTGGAGAGACAACAGCTGAATATCCTATTTTACTTTATTTAACCTTATAAATATAAGCTTTTCATTCAATGTCCCCCTCATAGAAGAGGCACACAAGCCTACTTTTGTTACTGGCATAAGTTGAGGATAAAGACTGGTTGCCATTTTGCACAAAAACAGATTTTCCATGTCCAAAGTTGAGGGAGGAAGGATAGATGTTAAATAAAGCTTATGGGAAAGCATATTTTGCAAAGTAAATACAAACACAGAGCTTCAACACATAAAATAGTGGCGGTCGTAGGAGAGAACAGGCAAAACTCTTAAAACAATTTGATTTTATTAGAAAATTATTATTATTAATTGGCAGTGTTTGAGGCTGAAGAAAATGAGAATAGTAACAGGAGTCCCTACTGGTGTTGTCAAAAATGTCAAAGTATCGATACTGAATATCTGAAACGGTTTCAGTACTCATTTTCCACGGTATCGATACACGGATACCAGCGGAACTTTCTGCTCTCTCTTCTCTCCGTCGGCGAGTTAACACACACACACACCACTACTTACACCGCCTATAACTGAAGCTCTTTACTTAAAGGCAGGGTTGACGATGTTCTCCTGTCTACGCTATTTGTTATATTGGTTGAAATGGTCTTTACACCCCGACAGCAATCCATTACTGATGAGCTCTGAAAAAGGACCGGAAAAGAGCCGTCATCTGTAGCTGCTGTAATCCTGTAAAAACGTCTACCAATCACTGCCTCGCAGTCCGCTTGGAAAGAACCAATCAGATGCCTCCCTGCCTGTACTCTACCCTTGGCATGCACCAGCCTGAACTCAAAGCGCGTCACCGCCGCACGTTTACTGGAGAATGGAAGAGAAAACTAAAGTAGCACTGCCGCGGTTACTTGTCATGAGGTAGCGTTGAGTTGAGGTCCTCTCTCCACTCTGTGTCTGTGAAGTAGTTACGATGCGGCGGTGCTCGTGCATGTGTGTGGGGGTGGCGTTGCCTTGGAAGGAGCCCCGAGGCGAGGGGGGCGGGTTTAGACGGAGCTCCTGAAGCGATGCTACTTTCAAATTATGCTAGCTTTCCAACATCGTCGACCCTATCTTTAAGTAAAAAAAAAAGTATAAAGAAGCATTTACCATGTAAACAGTTTAGTCGGAATATTTTCCTTTTTGGAATAAGGGCAAAAACCGGAGTGTTTGGTGCATGTAAATGTAGTCAATGTTGTGTTTATAGCTTACTGCATTGCCCCCAAGTGGCCAAAAACATCAGTTCATCCTGTTTTTAAGTGTTTGAAATCCCATTTTAGGTTGTAATAATGAGGCTAGTATTGACAATAAGGTCTAAAACTACTGTGATTTGGCCTGCTTCTGTTTTTACAGTTATTAGTGATGATTATGAACTCAGTGATGTTTCAGACACATTAGCCTTCACACACATAATGGATAGTTTCAAGTACATTACTCTCAGCTGTTACAACAGCTCCAAGACAACAGAATATTAGCTTCTTTTTTTTTAATGACATTTGGTTTGACAAACGATCTATTTCTGGCTGATAATACAGAGTGTGTCTTGGCAGTGGCAGGATGGCTTTACGTCCGTCTTCCTACCTGACATTTAGACTGATGACATGCCAGGAAATCTGAGACTGACGTATTCTCCGTTTGAGGTTTAATAACACCGCCTGCCAGCTCATCTGTTTCTGTTTGAATCACGGGGAATGATTAATGATATAAAGTACACTGGCTCATCAACATATGCAGCCCAACGATCAATAATACGCCAACGGACATCAGAATGTAATTCCACTTAACGTGAGGATATCGTATATATTCTCCAGGTTATACGCTGCTGAAAGCATAAAGAAGTAAAGAGCTCCGTGACTGTAGTTTCACTAAGTTTCCAATGACCTTGTGTCTTTAGCCAATGAACTAACTCCTAAAACAAATGAGTCACTTTAAGAGAAAAGAAAAGAGATTGTGGCACGATTTAGCTGCTTCAATTACCATTTGGGGGTAAAAGTATATGTGGAAGAGTTTTTGTTTCCTTTGAAGCTTTGACCTTGCCGTCAATCCTCCTCACTATCACACTATGCAGCAGCTGGCAGCTCATTGTGAGAGAAAACCTCCCAGCTCTCCTCCGCAGCGCTGCTCATCCTGCCGCCACACTCACACAGACAATAGGAATGTACAGTAAACCATTGTTCCTTTATAGAACTGGAGTTTTAAGGAGTTACGGTTCAAATGCTTTGATAACGAGACCAAAATGTTCTGGTCTCTAAACATTACTGCCTTACAGGGCTATTGAAAAATAGCAAACGAACGCACAAGTTTAACATTGTGCAGAGCATAGGGATGCACCGCTCCATCTTTTTCAGTCCCGATACCGATGCCGATACCTGGGCTTCGGGTATCGGCCGATACCGAGTACCGATCCGATACCAGTGTTTGATTAATAATCTGTAGGCCTCACTGTGTGGAAGTCACCGGGATCATTCTTTTATGTGTAAGGCAACATCTGGCTAGACTTAAACATTGCTTTCTTAACTTTGTCAAACTGAATGCGACAAATAAATACATAGATATAAATTTATTGAATTGTTATTTATTGTTAAAATAATAAATCGTACACCAGCAACTTGGTAAAAAAAATCTTCAAAAATAACAAGAATTACAATTTAAGTGTGCACCTTTCTAATGCCGCAACAAATTGGTCAAAACTTAAACAGGAATTAAAATTCCAGTCTATAATGCATATAAACATAGAACTGAATTGAATAGATTGACTGTCATTGATACCCGACCAAGCTATTTGGGGCAGTATCGGCCCGATGTCCAATCCAGAATCGGTATCGGTGCATCCTACTTAGGCTGCCTGCGTGGGCATTTGTTGAGATGGACACAGGTAAACAACAGGTTAACATGAGTGGGAGAGGACTCACCTGGACTTCCGCAGAAGTCAAATGTTTGCTTGACATCTGGGCCAAAGAGAACATACAGAATATGCTAAATTCTGTCTGCAAACATGGTGACGTTTATAAAATCATTTGAGATAAACTGGAGAAGTGATTGGTGTGCACTGGAAATCAGTGCCGTGTCAAAGTGAAACTACTTTGACAGCAATATATTACAGTCTGCAATTACCTGCAGAAAAGTGGCAGCTCTAAGTTCAATAAGCTCTTTCGTAAACACCCCTCAGCAAATGTATTTTTTTATTTGGTCTGCTTTAATTTGTGCACTGTGGAAGAACCAGACTAAATAGAAAATGAACCAAAAGTATTAATTTCACTCTGTTTTGGACTAGCCAAACGGACTATGGCTTGTGAAAGCACCCTTATACACTAATGCATACACACACACACGTACACACACGTACCAAGCACGTAGTCCCACAAATTTATACAAAAAGGTCAAATCCAAATAAAGCAAAATGTGAAGTGACAGAAATGTTCCTGGTCATTAGCCAGAAGTGCATGCCTTTTACACAAAAGCTCAAGGCCATGTCGTTTTCCCATCCTAAAAGCTCCCTGCCTCCCTAAAATCAGGCGGAAACGGATGTGAACCAGCTCTGCAGAAAGAAGCCGTAGCGTACTATATACAGTCAGGGAGTATGAGGGACGGTTAGCGCCAGAGAATGTGAAAGATCTCTTTGAATTGTTCGCCCCGCTGCTGAAAAACCTCAAGTTGACAGCGAGAGATTTATGTGCTCATTTTATGCTTTGCATTGACTGCAGTTACTTTTAAAAGACATTAAATTCAACATTACACATAAGAGATTGCGTGATAGTTTACGTCATGTACTTGACTGTAGTAACGCACATGAGTGGGAGCTGCTTGTGTGTTTGGCCCTGAGACAGGACAGAAATCATTCAACTAAGCGTTTACTGTTTTGTGCTACACTAAAGATGTTCCTCATCTCAATTTGCATTTCAATATATCGTAATCTAATACAAAACCATCAGAAACTACAGTCTATAAAAATCAACACCATTCTGACAAGACACAATATCAACAAAAACCTTGAAATTAAAATATGCTGCAACAAAATGGTAATTTAGTTCAATTTCTAATTCCTGTTATTCAACCTCTTGTAAAAAGTCTTTCTGAGAAAATGTTTTGGAATATATCTGGACATCTGGGTCATTAAAATAAACCTCAGTAACAGTGGAAGTTGTGTGATTTATGCCTTTTTATTCCATTTAAAAAATGAGAATGTCTGTGGTTATTGTGAGCAGCATCTACTGTCACACAGCCGGGGCTGAGTGATCGACACTGATTTACAAGTGATCGTGAGGAAATGCTGTGCAGCAACACGACAAGAAATGACCGTTAGCTCCAAAAATTAAGACTATGAATATAGATCTTTCTTTCCATCTTGAAGGGTACAACCTTGAAAGTGAAATCTTGTCTGTAACCTAATCTGTATTTGTTTCCCTCAAGAAATTTGCCTCTAACAAGTAGTTCATTGAGATCCTGTGTTGGCGTTTTAGTGGCAGTAACTGCCTATATCAGGATAAATGCTGTTTATTATGCCCTTTTCTTAAATGGCAGTGGTGAATTCTTTAATTTTGCACACTAATACATTCTACAAGTCAACTTCAAGTACAACTTCTGCAACTCGAAAAGTTGACAATGGGAGTTTTAACCTCCCTAAATCAATATAAAGCACTATTATGTTATTTTCTTTCATTTCCTAATCTTTAGTACAATACAAACTAATTGCAAAATTCGATGATTCCAGCTTCTTAAATGTGAATATATTCTGGTTTCTTTACTCCTCTATGACAGTAAACAAAATATCTTTGAGTTGAAGACAAAACAAGATGTTTGAGGACGTCATCTTGGGCTTTGGGAAACACTGATCAACATTTTTCATTTCTGACATTTCTGACATTTTATAGACCAAACAACTAATCCATAAAATAATTGACAGATTAATTAACAATAAAAATAATCATTACTTGCAGCCCTAGTTTTAAGACATTCAACTCTGTACAAGTTTTAAAATATTCACAGTGAATAGAAAAGAAGTTGAATAAAAAGCAAGTTGTTGCAAGCATTACAGTACTTCAAACATGTATCTATTCTCTCCTTCAGTGCGTCCAAAGTAAGTAGAATAAATGCAATCAGCTGTTTGACTAGAGGACTTTGCAAACAACAAATCTAAAATAAAATCATTGATTGAACTGGAAAACGCTGTAGTGATCCAACACCACATGCACAGTTCAAATAAAGGGAAAGTAAATTCTTTCTGTGAGCTCGTCTGCATCACAGCAGCTGGCTGATAGCAGCAGCATGTTTACACAGAGATCAGTGCTTTTTGAAGTAGGTGAAAATTCACATTAAATGTAAAGGGCTGATTCTAAGAGCAGATTACAGACCCTCAAATAGACACTAGGGCATTCATATTGATATCCAATTATGGATAGATCTTAAGATTATAAGATATTGTGGTGAGATGCATTTATGATAAGCAGCATTAATTATCTGACTGCACAATTCAATCATATTCAACATTATACCTCGTCATGTCTTTGCAGATATCACTTTTTTTTTATCATTTTAAATCTATCTGTCAAAGAGGCTGATTATGTCCAGTTGAGATCAAGAAATGATTGAATAAAATCTCCCAGTCTTGGTAATGATTTCTTTATCCTGTCACCTATTAACCTACCAGTCCATCTGATATATGTCACATGCAGTTACAGGCCTTCTACTTGTTGCTTGCAGCCTAGATATTAGTAGTAAATCAGTGGGACTGTTGGGATTTCAGCCTAATGTCCTGTCTGCTGCACTGCACGTCACCTGATTTAACACAAACATTAGTAAGTTGAATTCATAAACATTGGAAATATTCTTACCCTCTTCCTCCACAATCACCAGTTGCAGATAAAGTTTGGATAATATGAAGTCCCGCTGTGATGTCACGTGCTGGTAAAGTGTGAAATCAACAGTTTAAAAAGGAGCTGCTGTGAGCTGCAGGAAGGCCAAACACAGAGTAAGTTCACCCACAGTCAGATTGCGTTCATATACGACACACGGCTGTTGCTGTCAGCCCAGAGGCAAACCACCAGCTGCTTTGAGGGAAATTAGGTCAAGTCAGACAGAATGAGGTGCACGAGATCTGGTCAGTGCCTTCAAAATAAAATGAACACTTTGCTGGGGTTTGTTTTTAATATCAATAAACATCTATATCGGCAGGAACCTCAACATGATGACAAATATGAATAAACTGAAAAATGAAACAATTACAGTAGATAAACTTTTTGATGATTTTTGGAGAGCTTATTTTAAACTGGTTATGCACCTAAATACTAAAATAAATGCCATGCTTCCTTTGGCTTTGTCTTTATTTTACACATTTTTATAAGGTGGGTTGTAGGGCTGGGCAATATATTGACATTATATAGATATCGTGATATGAGACTTGATATCGTCTTCAATTTTGGATATCATAATATGGCATAAGTGATGTCTTTTCCTGGTTTTAAAGGCTGTATTACACTATGGCTGTCCCAAATACCATTTTTTGGGCTTCGAAGCAAAATATTCAAAGGTATTCGAAGCTTCGGGACAGCGCCGCTGACGCACTACTGTATATGCATGCACCTCTACACATAAACAGTGATATCCTTCTGAGAATAACTAATAATAATCAATGTTGAATATGAATAATGTTGAGGGATTATTCTTTATTTCATTGGATATTTTGGGATTTATACATTATTATTACATTCTTATATATTAAAAAAAACGAAGCATTCAAATACTGAGGTTGGAGGTTGATTACCATGGCAACGGCCAAAGCTTCAAAGCATTCGAGTCAGTGAAACAACATGCTTTGCACAGTTAGATGAGTATAGTTTATGATGATTAGCTTTCCATCTAGCTTTGAGTGTGATGTCCATAAAGCAGTCGGTTTGTAAAAATCAGGCACAATAATAAACAGATGCGTTCCAAATCACATCATTTTTCATTCATCATTTACTTTTAGTACAGCTGCCCTTACAAAGTAGGTGCTGTTACATGCAGCATGCATAGAATTGGGACACACTACTTCGTTATAACATTGCGCCTTGAACTTTGACCCTCATATATCCGCTGTGCAGAGGATTGTGGGTCAGATTTGCCAGAAAAACATGCTGGCTTGCATACTGCAAAATGCGACCGGATGCAGTAGGGCATCCTGGTATTTTCGACATACTGCATTAGACATACTATGTATTGGCACTCAGTATGAGATTTTCTTTTTACTTGTACATATGTGCTTTTATTTTGAAGGAAACCCGCCTCAGTTAGGTCTTTCATATCATTATGTGAACTTGACGGCTGCTCAGGGAAAGTGGCCGAAGGACGTCAGAGTAAACCACACCTTCCTGGTTGGTGTGTTCTCAGAGTAATTTAATACTAATTGTGATAATTTAGTTTAACTTCACTGTTCCCTCTCAAAGTCAGACACAAGCAGGGAATTATGGGGGAAAAAAACACAATTTGTATACATGTTATACAGGTAAATATTTTTCCATTTTATCATTTGACTTTGCTAGATTTTAACTTACACTGAGTGCACATTTTGGAGGCTCTCCATAAACACTGCAGATACTATCACTATAAGATAAGAAAAAAAGAATTCAGAGTGAGCATCAGCCAGCTGAGAGGAGTCATCTTGGTACAAGTTAATCCAAGCTACTTATGATGTTTACTCAGGTAATTTAGGGCACCACAAATCATGTAAAATGCAAGCAAAGCAACAGAAGTCCAACCTTTTATCTTTCCCTTTGTCTCTTTTCTCTTCTACCAATAAAAAATACTAATTATAATGATATAAAAAAACCCGCCAAAGTAGATAATCTACAGAGAAGATTTGCTGAATGTTGCGGCTGCAGTCCACATTAAAAGAGTACTGTATATTACTTGTTTTGACCGTAATGCATTCAATTCAGGTGAAGAAGAACCTTATTTATTATCTTATTTTGATTTATCAAAGATTAGTACATTAGCAGGGATGTACCACAACATGGAAGTGAAAGCAGTGCTCTGTTTATTCAGATGTGAAAGTGCAAGAAAAATATTTTGTCCTCAAAATCAATGAATAATTGTGATAAATAATCGGGATCCCAATATTCACATATCCA
>CAKAOI010026938.1:20485-37435 GCA_916701655.1 Sebastiscus albofasciatus
CCATGTTCACCGTTTACATTCATAATGATCATTTTGGGGGAGTGGCTTTGGAGGGAGACCTGAACAGACGGACTGTCAGTATTGCCAACTTGCCGACTTTCTCGCTAGATTTAGGGATTTTTGTAGCTACGGCTGCTAGCTACTTTCATTGGAAAAGAGTTGGCAACACTATGCTCAGTTTTTTGGTTGGAAATTTTTCAAAATCTAGCGTACTCTTGCTAAATTTCAAGATTACCGACTATTGCTTTAACAGCAAATATAAGAGAAATGTAAAAGTATGATGCTGCATGAGGCCCAACATTCAAAAACAGGCTACTCTTTAACTCTCAATTCAGTTTTGTAGTGGATCGATTTGAAGATTCCAATGCCTGATTTCAATATACGTTGATTTCAATAGCTTCTGTCCGGTTTGATTACTTTCAGATACTGGACAGACTTAAAGTAACCATTCCCTCCAAGACGTTCTAGCGACAGCCGCGTCGAGCAGCCTGTGTGACTGGACTGAAGGGTACTTAGAGATTTAACACAAGAAAATGGCAAAGGAAGTAATGATAGGGGAAGAAGGCGAGAGACTGGCCGAAAAGAAAAGGTTGAAGAGTGTGTGTGTGAGACATTGCAGGTGTGTATGTGTGTGTGTGATAAAGATAGCAGAGAGGAAGGCTGCAGAGTGTGTGTGTGTCAGTCCCTTGGATTTTCTGCTGCTGGTTTCCTGTAAAAGCCTGAAGAGGTTATTTATTGCTGGAGAGCGCCGTGCCTGGCATTCTCTCCTGGTACACGTTGTGATGTGGGAGTAATGCTGCTCTTCTGAAAAGTAATTAAAACCATCCTGGATGGGAAAAAAAACAACTAGCAACCCCAAAGCCCACGCCATCACTCAACTTTGAATTTAAAAAGGTTTGTTTTTTTTAATTCCGTATTGTGTTTTTTAAGATGTTTCTGGTTTGATATTCAATATGCAGAGAATGAAAATGACGTTTTTTTTCCCCCCCTTGGGTGCATGTTCAAAATATAGCCACACTCAATAAAACCCCATTATTCATCTCTTCTCCAGCAAAGCCACATCTGTCCATCACATTCATTCCTTCTCCAATGAAAGACTTCAATAAGAGAAAGTTATTAAATCTCATTACAAAAACCATGTTGAGGTCTGCCTGGTTCAAATCAGATTCAGATGAATCAGAGATTATTTTTCTCTACAACGCAAGCCGTCCTGCGAATCCGTAAAAAAAAAAAAAATCAAGCGATTGTGTTTCCTCTCAGCAAAGTTAAAAGCCATTTAATGGTTTGGCCGAGTTTCATTTTGCAGATGAGTTGTTGCTCCTCGACAGATTAAAAGCTTATTATTGGCCACGGTTTGGTCTATTTTATACTCTGGTCAACAAGAGATGAGTCAGCAGCTTCAGGCTCAGACATTTTATTATATTATTAACTTGTTCTATTCGTTTGGCTCCTGATGACACAAAGTGTGCTGTGTAGTCGCTGGTGCACTTTGTACCGTGGGGGCCCTGAACATGCTTCTGGAAGCCAATTTTCACTCTACTTTTAGTTCTGTTTTGGTTTCCATCAACTCCTGAGGGAAATGTCTGTCTCTTTAGCTGCTAAATGGTCCACTATGTCCACCAGCTAGTCGCTTACTGTGTCTGTCTGCTGTTTGGTGCTGAGCAGTTAGTGTACAGTGGGTTTTTAGAGCCTCTTACAGCCGAAATCGACCCAATGAGAGCAGTGAGAGTGAACCAAAACAGAAAAGTTGAGCACCAGACAGCTGAAAGCAGTTCCCTCATGGAGCCTCATGTTTTCACATTCCTTGTTTTATTTCAATTAATACGTCATTATTTATTCCACTTAGCATGTGTTTTACTTTTGTGATTGGATGCCCTAAACTACTCTCTTTCCATGATGTAGACCATTCAGACAGACTTTTATGCTCTTATTCTGTTATTCTCTTCTTATTTTTCTGATTATTCTTGTCGACAACATTTCTATTTATCGGCTTTTATAGGTGCTTCATGAACAAGGGTCATTATTGCAATTATATCATAATAACAAATTCCAAATCTGTTTTTCTCTTTGGTGTTAAACATCAAAGTTTTAGTGCAACAACTTATTAATTATTTGTAATAAAATTCACTTAAAAGACTGTATATTCAGATTTGTGTTCACCCAGATCTTGAATTTGATGCTGGATGCTTTAAAAATCAGGTAGTTATCAGTTTCCTTTTGTTTGGTCGTCCTCTCAGAACAGTTTTATCACAAATGTTAATTGCTAAAACTATGAAGATTGTGGTTTGGAAATCACCTCTTTTCCTTGACTTGTTTCCCTGATTTAGACAGATTATCTGTACTAACTGAATATCCACTAAGTTGTGGGTGTTTATGGTGAGAATTATAATTCGGAGCAATAAATAAATGTATGACTCATCGTGAGTAAGAGAGTATTTAAGTCAAATATTATTAAAACAATATTTTTTTAACCCTAAAAGATGCATCATGGCCCTGGTGCATGGTCGGTCATAGAAAACATAATGTTCATTGATATTTTGTTTCGCTCCCTTTAAATATTGGCCCAGTCCCATGCAAAAAGTATCCTGAATAGCTTGTAAACTATTTAGACATCTGTAAATGTTTTCATGTAGAATGATAGTGCACCCTAGTGGTCCGTTTCATCACCTACACTAAATTCTGATTACAATGACGTCTTTTTCATAGTCTGATCATTATACAGCCACTATCATACACATCCACTATTATAATACAGTCATTATCATGAGTTACAAACTGCACTGGAATGACTGAGAACAGCTTCAAGTTTGATTTTGAGGACACATTTAGCAGAAATAGATTTTTGAAGGCCTTTGAAAGCCCACATTTTGTTTGATTTGCTGTGCCTCTACAAACATTTACATGTCAAAAACTTCTCAAAAAAGAGCTTCTTCATCTGCGTCCGCAACTCTTTAAGGCAGAGTGACCTCCTGAATTTGTCTTCACTGCTTGGGGAATATTAGTTTTATGTACCATATAAACTCATAATGTCATAGCAGAAAAAGTCCTAACACACTGAATTTCAAGCTTCGATACAGAGACTATAAAGCTTAAAGTGGCAATTTAAATTTGCTGAAAAGACTTCACCACACTACACTTCATTTATTTTAATTGACCACTAAAATATGGAAGACAGAAAACTGCTGCATCCGCTCTCTGGGAAATAAACTCTTTAATTCATCTTTTCATTGTGAAATGAGACAAACCTTTGTTTTCTAACACTTTGTAGATGATTATCTTTTACTAGTAAACCTAAGTTGTTGATTATCTCTCTGATCATTTCTTTAGGCTTTAGGTTAATAAAGAAGTGGGTTTTTTAAACATAATTTAAGGGATGTATATGGTTTAGCAGGTTCCAGGAATCACTGCCTACATCTCCAATTTTTACAGCAATTCAAATAAAATTAATGAAGTGAATCGAAGCGGCAATTCGGTCTGATTATTATCAGCCTAATAGAAAACCAGTTATTCAGAGGGAGAAGTGTTCTCAACTAGACTTGATCTGTTTTACTCATATGCTTTAGCCTCCAAATACAATGATGCTTGATCTTTATTATTAATCTGCAATGATCAAAGCTTCTTTTAAAAAAAAAATTCCCTGATAAAAATGATTTTTCATATTGAATATTTGTCTACTTAAAATATTGTTCCTGCAAAACAACAAACTATATTGTGTTACTGTATAAGGGAGGATGTGGAAATTGGTACCAAAACCATCAACATAAATCAGCGTGGCCATGTGGTAAACAGACATCTATATTGTCTAACAAGGCACACACACACACACACACACACACACACACACACACACACACACACTAGATGTTGATACAAAGGGAGGAGTTCAGTGAACTGTAAAAACACTAATGGGATCCCTGACAATATAATTAACTAATGAGGCTGATGGAAACGACAGCTCTCTGTCACCAGACACCCACACTCCTCTTCCTCCCCCCACACTCCTCTTCCTCCCCCTCCCTGGATGCTCTCTCCTCACATCTGCTGCTGCTCGCAACAATCCTCTCATATAGACATTCATCATGTTATCACTTATTGAGATATCCCATCAAAGGGAAGGGAATTCATAAAATTGAAAATCAATGGATTGAGGACGTCATCTTGGGCTTTGGGAAACACTGATCGACATTTTCCACCATTTTCTTACATTTTATAGACCAAACAACTAATCGATTACTCAAGAAAATAATTGAAAGATTAAATCGACGATGAAAATAACCATTAGTTGCAACTAACGAGTAATTACCACATGGATGTTGATTATTTTCTAGATTATTCATTTTGTTTATTGATCAACAATCAAAAGGCCAAAGATAATTAAATTTTACGATGAGGGCTACAACTAACAGCTTCTTCAAATGTCTTGTTTTGTCCGACCAACAGTCCAAAAGCACAAAGATATTCAGTTTAAATGATGTAAAACAGAGAAAAGCCATTTGAGAAGCTGAAACCAGAGGATGTTTTGGCATTTTTGCTTGAAAAAATGACGAAATGATGATCGATTATCAAAATCTACTTATCGTTTAATAATCAATTAATTGTTTTATCCATGTGTTTGATGTGAGCCACAACACCACATGTACCTCTGATAGTAGAGTCTGATGCATTTGTCCCAGAGCACTCTTCATCATTTAAACATTGCAAACATACCAACTGGTTTGGATCTATTGGAACATATCCTCTAGATTTCTTTCTTGATCACACTTTCAGCACTTGATCAGCTGCCTTGATCGTTTTGTTTCGCTGCTTTTACCAGCTGCCCGTTCTGATTACAACCTGCACTCAGTGGGACGACACGTTTGGCACAAAGATCGGCCTGCTGTGAGCCCATGCATGTACCCGAGTGCTCTTTATACCCCTCTGAGGCTTAAACTGCAGGTGCACATGTTAAGTGAAACCTAATTAAATTCTTCTTCTGCTCAGTAAACAAGATTAAAATAATTCAGAGGGGCTCATATGTCTTGTCTACTTTTAATATTAGTATGAAAAGGTGCTCAAAGTCTCTACAAATGTCTTCTGTTAAAACCTATTGTTTCCTAGCAGGCTCTGGTACATCCATCTACATGACTGTTGCTGATTGGCTAATGCGTTGCTGCTGGTTAACAGTTAACCTCTCTTCATGCTCGATCTTAGTGCAACAATACCTAAAAAGCAGAAACGTGTGATTGTTGAGTCGCCACCGTGGCTGTGGCCGCTACAGAAACATCACGGTTACATTGTGCTGAGGTGTCGCTGACTGACTGCGCTCACTGATTTATAGCGGAGTCACAGAAAGGCTTCCTTTGTGTCACGGTATAAAAGCCAGGAATGTTGGACGCTCCATTAATTAGGCAGTTTGTTGTGCTTTTGCACGGGAACATGGTAATGATTAAACAACTCTGTAGCCCCCCATAGACACACACACACACAAAGGTGTAAACATGCAGTAGGATGCCCTTTTGATTTTTAGTTTTATATTTTAATTCTGTCAACGGCATATTATTTTTATTGAAACTGAATAAATGTTTGTTTTCAAAGACCACAGTGTGAGAATACTCCATTTTAAAGTAAATGTCCTGCATTCATGGTATTATAAGCAAAATGTACTGAAGTAAAAGTAAAGTAAAAGTAGGTAAAAGTATTCATAATGTGTCACAATGGTCCCAGTCGGAGTTGTATTATCATATCAAATATTACTGGATTATTCTTACTTTTACTTTTACTATTATTACTTTTAATTTGATTATTTAATAATTATTATTATTATTATTATAATTAATAATTTTGAGGGTTACAAGTGTGAATTATTTTTAATATACTATTATTTTTATTTTCTGAAGGGTAGCTTAAATTGATAAGATAGGATTGGCATACATGAGCATTATGCTTCTGTCTGTGCCTTTTCAGTCATATTACATTGTATATTATATACTGTTTATGCTTATATAAATGTATTGTGTGTGATGACTGAATAAATAAATAGTTCAATTTGAAGACTTTATTTACAGTTGTATAATCTGTAATATGTCATATTTTATGAAGTGATCCAATATTTTGAGAGTAAAATCTTAATCTGAAAATTAACTGCAGCTTTGAAATAAATATAGTGGAATAAAAAGTACATTTCTCTTTGACATATAGTGCGAGTAGAAGTGTACTTGAGTAAATGTTTTTGGTTACATTCCACAACCCACAAAGACGTAGAACATGAAGTAATCAAAAAGCAAGTTATATACTGAAGAGCTAAGGGCAGTTTAACAGTGTTTAAAAACGTTTCCTTAATCCTTTCCAAAAAAAATTGACTCCTGAATCCTAAAGAGAGAAGTGACAATGGAAAAGCTGTGTAGAGGAAAGTTGTATGGACCATTTTCAAACAGTAGGGGTCAGTATAAGCATGTGTAGTTGCAACACGTGCTAGCAAAAATGCATGTACAGTACTGTAGGTGAAATCTAATGCCTCCTAACACACACACACACACTTCCATCAGTACCATGGCTGCATGTTGACAGTGCTCTCTATCCTCACATTAGTGTTATGTCTACACAGCAGTCTCCTCCACTGGCTGATGATTAGCAATAGTAGTAGTACTGACCTGCCCGCCTTCATCTGCCTAGAGCTGACAATCAAGACAAACAAAGCATGAGCTACATTGGTCCAAAGCTATGGGATAGTGAGCAGATATACAAAACAAGGCAAAAGTGAGCATGGCTCACATACCCACGCTCACTGCTTGACCCCTACTAAAGTAGGGCCAAAGGTTTTGCCCTTTTGGAAATAACGAAATTAAAGTCGAAAGAATCGCAGTTTTGGGGCAAAATTTTGGGCAGCCTGGACTTCTAACCACCAAAAGGCACAACTAGACCACACTGTCAACCATCATACCAAATTTTAGGTTCCTAAGTTAAATAACTTCTGAGTTGTGCTCCGGAAACGAAATTGAAGTAAAAACAAAATCACAGTTTTTGGCCAAAATTAAAAAATTTGGGGCACCCTGGACTTCAAACCCCCAAAAGGTATAATAAGACTACACTATCAACCATCATACCAAATTGGAAGTTCTGCTCCGGAAACAAAAGTGTGATACGCGGACGGACAGAAGGACGGAAGGATGGAAGGATGGAAGGATGGAAGGATGGACGGACAAATGGACGGAAGGACGGACAAGCGAAGCGCTATATACCCACTACGTTGTCGCGGGGGTATAATAAATGCATAAGAACTTCTGTTGCATCGTAAAGTTAGAAAATAATTTGCATGATATCTCAGACAAATATCTTCTTGGCCCTTTTCTTAATGGACATTTCTGCTGTATTGAAATGGTCAAAATGCATTTATAGTGCTTCTACTGAAAGTGCTTTTCAATGGCAAAACTATTGGGAGCGATTAGGAGATCTCTGACACTTGGACAGGAGCCAGAAATCAAACCGCCAACCCAGTCCACTTATTCCAGCATACAGTATATAGATATCATCTTATTCACCCACTCTCCCAGTTCCAAACATTACTGTATGCTGATGACATCATGGGAGTGTCGATAGTCATACTATTGTGCTTTTTTTTTCTCCATTTGCTCGTCTTAAAGCTAATACAAACTTCAATGCTCGTTAGTTCACTCAAAGATCCCCTCCAGAAATGGTTGAAGACAAAAATATTCAATAACCTAGTCAAAAATCCTTACATAAGTACACAGTACTTCTCACTTAAAGGAACAGTGTGTAACATTTCAGGGGATCTATTAGCAGAAATGGAATATAATACTCACAACTATGTTTTCATTAACTAAGAATCGTGTTTTTGTTTTGCTTAGAATGAGCCCTTCATATCTACATAGGGAGCAGGTCCTTTTCACAGGGTGCGCCATTTTGCTCTGCCATATTTCTATAGTAGCCCAGAACGGACAAACCAAAGACTGGCTTCAGCGAGAGCCTACCAGTTTAACTGCTGGGCACACAATGTTTCCTACTTCACTAAAAGTCAGTGTATGTGCACTGGAGGTTTCAGGTTTCAGTCACACTTTCAGTTTGAGTTGCATACTTGACAACGATTGGCTTACAAACCAGTCGTGATGTTACAAAATCATCTTGTAGGTACACGTGTTAAAATGAGATTTGAGGTCAGCACAGAGAAGTGTTCCCTCTTCAGCAGATGAATATGGTGTCAAACTACAGTGACAATCAAACACCCAAGCAAAACAAGTTGCAGCAGCAATAATGTTTAAAGATATTAAGTGTTGGAGCTTTACAATGAAGATATGAGACATAAAACATGAATTTAACACAATTGCAGGACACGGCACCCAAGCAGGAGATGTGAGACATGGTTGCTGGAGCAATTTATATCCATACGATGAAAAAAAAACAATGTTTTACTCTTAACAATGTCTGTTGACTTCAGAAGATAAAGCTACTAGAATTACAGACCGATCTGCGCTCCAACTATATAATTATTCGTACCCGTTTAAAAATGTGGTCATTAAACTTTCATCAGGTCCTTCCCATCCACTGTTATCTCTTTAATATGGTCTAGTCTTCTTTGTTGATTGTATGTTTGCAGGTTCTGTGTCATGGATCATTGTATTTTCTTGTGATGGATGGGTGCTTAAACAGGCTAAAATGCCTCAGGCTATGTTAAAGATTACTTAAGACTACTTATTACTTACTTCTCTTCTTTTAGTTTACATGGTTGTTTTCCTTTAAATGCCAGTAACTAATCCATTGTTGGCAATTATACCACCAGCACGAGAGAATCCACTAGCCAAGATGCCTTTTTAATTGAATTTTCTGCATTTGTCAAGGAGGGATAACAAAGCAAACACAGATTACAGTACATGCTAGTCTACATAAGATTACATTAATTCCTTCACTGCGTCCCAAATCACAGATATTATATTTTTAAAATGTTATCTTAGGCCACGGGTTAAAAATAAACCAGCTCCTCATGAGAGAGAAACCTTCCTTCTTGCCTCCTCTTCTCTTTGATTCCTCCTCTGTGTGTGTGTGTGTAGTAGAAATCCTTCCCTCCCTCCTTTGGCTGTAAACTTCCTGACCCTCTTTGCTGCAGCGGTAGTGCTCATCCCTGCATTGACTCCTTCTGTGGAGAAAATCAATAAGCACGGGTCAAAACAGCCACTGAAGGAAGGAGTATTGGTAACACTATAAAACCATCAGCACTGGATTTATTGAGGATGCAACCGTAGTCTAAGCACAGAGTCTAATATGGTGTGATTTTACTTCCATCTGTTCATATATGTACACTTTAATACGTCTTATTTTCAAGTAAGTTTATTAGCATTCAAATGATAATGATGATCACCATTTCAAACATTAAAAAGGAGCAAAACGTTGAGGTAGAAGGCTACAGAAAGACTTGAATTAACATCATGTATAAGGGGAATTTGAACACACACACTCATAGATGCTTGACACACACACACACACACAGGAAACCTCTGATAGGCTTAATGTGAAGACATCAGCCTTTCCCCTTTCCACACATGCCTCTCACCTCTCAGCACTCTCAGCGCTCATCGCTCGAATGTGCCGCCGCCGAGTATCTTTGGCTCCGTGCCTGCTGGTGTCCATGCTGCGCTCCAGCTCCTTATCAGGTGTCGGATGAGGGTTTGGTGTCACTGAAGCCCAGTCCATTTCCCTTCAAACACACACACGCACTGCTTTTTGAGCTTTATTACGTGGACCAAATAACAAAATGAACGCACGGTACTCATAACTCTTTAGTCCAAAGTAAGTGCAAATTATATCTTTGTTAGTTTGTTTTGCTAAATCAGGTTTTATTTATTTATTAGTTTAGTATTTTTTCTCTTAAGTTGAGGGGAGGCCAATTGTATAAGCCTCTTGGCCACTCCTTTAGTAGCTTGCAAGCTACTAGTAGCTTGCTATCTGTTTCTGAGTGACTTGGTTCAAAGAATATGAACATACATTTGATAACACAAAGTCACTTTGTAAACCAGTTTAAATTTCTATCCAATCAAATACACAGACATCCCACCCCCTTCTGACACAAGGGAGAAGGTAAAGGAGCTGAAAACCACAATTAAAAGACAACAGTCCGTCTACCAAACTGACGATGCAGCAACAGAGGCTTCGTTTAATGGCGTACATCCTAACAAAACACGAAAAGCCCTTCACCTTTGGCGGGATTGTAAAGAGAGGCGATGGCTACTGTGGCTAATACTACATCTATAATCTATCACACTGACCAAATGTCATGTCAGTCAATAGTTGTTTGTCTGAGGTTTGTGGCAAATTTGACGCATCTGAATTTTGTTTGAGGTTGTGTTCACACTAACATGGATAACATATAAGCCATTTTAAGTTTTAGATACCCTAAAATGTCAAAACAATAAAACATAGCTAAATATCTTTATCCTATTTGAGGTGCAGTTCTGTGATTGCTAATTTTGTAAGTCAATGCACCCGATGACACAATACAGTTGCTGTCATTGATGCAGCTTCCTGTTGCCAGATGAGTGAATGAGTAAACCGTAAAACATGAATTTGACCTGCTAATCACAACTAGTAAATTCATGGCTTATTCAGGAGACCTGAGAGTAGAACGTAAATTTAAAACTCCTGCAATCATCTGACAGGAGAAACCTAAATGTCACTCACAACATCTGCTTTATGAGCCATGCAAAAAAAACACAAATTATTACAGATCAGTATCAGATCAGTCAGTGATTTTCAGGCTTTGCTTGTGAGACCAATACTAATGTAGCTTAGCTGAAAATGTCCCATCGTGATCTGTCTGCAGAGTTTGGAAAGTCCCGAAGCCAACCGTGGGAATTCAGGACATGAAAGCTTGTGTCTCAACACTGGGATAAGTGAATGAACAGTTCAGATCCAACTTTGTCTCTTCAGCATTACTGGCAATTAACTGCTGATAAGTGGGCAGGAAAGACAGCAGACAGTGTGTGAATGTCATCAGAGAGCTGGGATGCAACACAGTGGTCTCAACAGAAAGAGGATCAAGAGCTAATGTTGTCACGCTAACGCCAGCAGACCCAGGAAGGAGGGAAATTAAAGGGTTCTTTGATTTGGGCAGTGGTTCTATATGAATCTTATGAATATCCTATCGTACAGAATATTAATAATGTTTTCTTCACTGGGTATATATTCAGCCACATAGGAAGAGTTGCCATTGTTTGCAATACATTTAACAACTGGAGAATTACCATGAGGGCCTCAAAGGCCTACAGAATATTAATAATGTTTTCTTCACTGTGTGTATTTTGACACATGAAATCAGAGGCTGGGTTGTACAGCGAACACAAAAGATTACAGATAAGATAAGCAGGAGCAAACAGATTTTTGACACAGATTAGGTTCTTCAAACTGATTACTACAACTAGCTTAAACACAGACAGAAGAGTATCTGTTATATGGTTGATGCAGCTCAAATCAGCTAGAATAATCATCTGATAGACAAACAAACATATTTAAGAGAGACAACTGTAACGTGTGAACTGTACAGAAAGCTACCTGTGGAGGGCAACAGAGCCCATATGGCCTCAAGTTTAACCCAGATCTTACCCTCGTTGTGTAGAAGTATTTTTGTTACGAATGTATGAGTAAATGTATTTGGATAAGTGGCAACTTCCTGTCGCTCATCATTCTGACTCACAGCTGAATACATGACTTCTGATGGGGAAAGACGAATGTATCTGTGAATAACCATCAAATCACTTCCGCTGACCATTTGTAAATGAGTTTTATCTCAATACCAACATGGCTGACAGTAAATGGATGACAGGGTTAGTGGTCACATTGTCCAGAAGTTGTGTTTTTCTGTGGTGATGGTGATAATGGCGCTCTCATATTAAATCATTAGTAATTCAAGTGGGTGGTGAGTTATTTTTCTCTGATGGATTATTTAGGATAGATTCTGGTTTCTTTACTCCTCTGTGACAGTAAACTGGATATCTTTGAGTTGTGGACAAAACAAGACATTTGAGGACGTCGTCTTGGACTTTGGGAGACACTGGTCGACATTTTTCACCATTTTCTGACATTTTATAGACCAAACAACTAATGGATTACTCAAGGGACAAGGGAAATAATCGTAAATTGCAGCCCTACAAGTAACTAGTGTCTATAGCTGTCAAATAAATGTAGTGGTGTGAAAAGTACAATATTTCCCCCTGAAATCTAGTGGAATAGACATTAAAAAAATAATGTAAAAGTATCTCAAAATTGCACTTAGACACGGTACTTGAATAATCATACTTAGTTTCTTTCCACCACTGATAAAAAACAGATGTGAATTAGGAACAAATTGGTGGTAAAAGTAAATGTAAGGCATTTTATAGAGCGGGTAAAGGGGGGGGGAGACAAATGAAAACAACAAACCAACATTTGGTCTATCACATTGACATTCCTGAATATCAGCTGGTTTCAAATCGTTTGAAAGTCAGATCTGACTTCAGGTTTTGTTTGTCAGTCTGAACCCTAAACCCCAGTAAACAGACACACTTGATCCAGGCTGGGAATATCGTGATCATCGGGTGGAATTTTCTCCCTTTGATGTTTCTCCAAGGGTGACTATTTATACAGCCACCACTTGTTGTCTGGAAAGTGCAAGCCTCTGCTGCTCCGCCGATCCCCACTGTACACAAGCATATAAACACGGCCGGGACTCACAACGCTGCCCTCCTTATCGACAGGAACCCAAAGTTCCTCCAGTGGAAATGTCTTTGTTCCCCCCGGGCTGCCACACAATGAGCGCGACTCTCTGGAGTCGTCTGAAGGCACTGCGAGCGAAGGCCTTCGCTCATTCCACACATAGCACAGCGAAGGCGCTGACCTTGGCAAGAAGCTATTAAAATTGTTCTGCACCGAACACGCATATGTACAGTCACCTTGGCACACAAAAACACACTCCTGCATGCAGAAAAACATGTTTCAGTACTAGCTTTCTAGCTTAAAAACAAAGGGAGGTGGATGGAAAGACACAAATTACTACACTGAAGACCAGAGGTACATTTTCTACTTATCATCTGTGTGTCTATCTAAAGTATGTATCCTTCTGTCGACCACAACGGATCACATCCACCTATCAACCCTTGATTTACAGTACCATATCATATTGTATCTATAGGGCTGCAACTAATGGTTATTTTCATTTGTGATTAATCTGGAGAGCATTTTCTTTAGGCATGCACCAATACCACTTTTGTACAAGTACTTACATTTGGGTACTCGCCGATACCAAGTACCGATACGAGTACTTCTCTGTGCCAAAAAACCCTCTTTAACAGCCAGCTGGAGAGTGTGAGCGACACACGGCAGGCTGGGGAGTCCCGCATACGAGGCGGTGTGGCGCGACCTGCTCTAGGTCGGCTTGGAAAGGCTCGGGGCGAAGGTAGCTCGCGGCCACAGCTTTACAGCGCTCCCCGCCCGGACCTCGCCGCACCGTGGTGCAATGAAAGTGAGGACCGGTGAGCGCTGGCTGAGGTGGGGTCCTGGCCCAGCGGGGTCGGGCACACCACCGTAAAGTGGTATCGGTGCCGTTTTGAGAGTACGAGTACATGAGCACAGTATCGGACCCGATACTGGTATCGATGCATCCCTAATTTTCTCAAATAGTCGATAAGTCATTTTGTCGATAAAATGTCAGAAAACAGTGAAAAATGCACATCACAACCTAAAGAAACGCCGAGTTCAAATTCCTTTACTAACACTAGCTCAAAGTGTTTATTGTTTTGTTTTTGTTTTATACCGTGGTATCAAATCAGGTATCAAGAATCGTGGAATTTCACTGGTATCAGTATCGACTACTATATTTCTGGTATTGTGACACCAGAATCAGAATCAGGAACACTTTATTGATCCTCAGGGGGGAATTGGGGCAGTTGGATCCTCTGATACTCTGCACTATGACTAAACTTTTCTTCTGACATGTACGACCCTCTGGCAGGTACAAGTTGGTTTTACTGCAGGACAGATTTACCAACTCACGCTCTGGAGAACGTCTAACCTCCTCCATACAGTATCAGCACAGAGGCAGACAAACACTCATGGGTTTTCCCTAATGACTTGCCTCACGGCAGCAGTCAGTTGGAGCTCCACAGAGGATGAAATCCTGTTACAGCTGGCTTTTCATGATGCCTTTAACCGCATTACACTCCCCTCTCAAGTCTAGATCCAATTTCCCTATCAAACAAGGTAGCGCACAGCCACGCTACGACAAGGCTGCCTGCCTTTAAAGTCGTAAAAAACAAAGTATGTTTTTCTTCTCTCAGTATCTCCAGTGAATGATTGGGCTCTCTGGGTAGATGGGAACAGGAACTCAGTCAGACAGATGGAGGAGGAAGTGACTGAGTGGATAACTCACTTGACTGTGCGTGAAGTCCTCGTAATAACAGAAAGATGCGGAAAAGTAAGGACATTTTGTCAGTCCTCACCTGTTCAATTAGCTCGTTTAGGATTAGGACTCGGGTTATGAGTTATAATAAGGATGTGAATTAGAAATAAATTAGGTTAAGGGCGAAGGTTAGGCCTGTAATGAAGGGGTCAAAGGAGAAAAAACACTTAACTTGCTTTGGGCAAAGCTTGCCAATGGCTCGGGTGTTGTTCTTGCTTCTACCTGGCTGATATTTCAAGCTAAGATGATCATTTGATTAATACATTAGTAAAATGACGAAAAATGAATCAACTTCAACTCACACACAAAAATAGCGGTTTCCAGCTTCTCCAACATGTTTAACAGCACTATAAATTTTATATTTGGGGGGTTTGAACTGCAAAAGTTGCATGTTCTAGCTGAATTAGACAAATAAGAAGGTTAATTAGGTGGGTTTTACTTCCACTACATCTCTGAGCACAATATTTGTCAATTAAAACTGATGTAATGAACTATAGAAATCAGCTTGAATGATCTTTAAGGGTCACGGCTCCCCTCCCCCACGGTCCCCAGCAGCAGAGAAACCGTCTGTCTGTTAGAGAGGCTGCTGCAGCATCGGCCACATGTTCGTCTGCAGGATAAAAGGCCTTCCTTATTAAGTCAGCTGTCACATCGGGCACCGTGCCAAGCGACACATCCATCCACTCGCCATTACCAGCTGTGCCCTTATCGCTCAACGCCAACGCCGAGTCCCAGCATGACCTCACACAACCCTCCATTTAGGGATTTTCTTCGCAATCTGTAAACACAAATACTCCAAATGAATCTGAAAGAAAAGTCTAATTATTGAGCATCCTGTTCATGAATGAACGACAAAAGTTGCAACCAAATGTAACTTGGATCCATCCATAATCCTAGCCTGAGTTTTAATGGATGAAAGGGATTATAGGCCTTAAAGAATACAATCAATTATCTTTAAGTGGGATTCCCCGTGTTCAATTATCTGTTCATTTGGGCTTTGTAATTGAATTGATTGAGTACAGATGGAGTTGACCTCTGATCAGATATCTAAGGTCACGTCTGTCAAATGTCAAGTTGAGAGAATTGATTGGGTTTCTGATGAATTGATTTTTTTTCTTCTTCTGGGTGTCCCTTTCACCACTTACCATCAACACAGAGAGGAGAACCATTTAAACAATCAGACCTCCACAGCTGGAGATCAGGACCTTGAGAGTTTTCTGGTTTCAGTTCAGAACTGTTTCCAAAATGGTCTTCATTGATTATTTTTAATTATTAACTCAAAGTATTGTCAGTTTGTTTGGGTTGCATGCACTCAATATTTAATACTTACTGTGTCTTATATATGGGATGATATGAAAATTTCAAGTTGATTATCCAGGCTAAAATAATTGCAATTCACGATATTACCCCGATAATCATCACAATATGCTTAATTAATATGCTTACTACTCTTAAAATGGCACTAAAACATACTGGAATCATTTTACATTACAGTTTGTTAAGAAACAAATATTTGCTTATTATAGCTTTTTCTTTTTTGAGGATATTTTGCTAAATTTGCTATATTCAGCTTCACCAATGTTTTGTCTTGTGCCTGTTATAATGTCTTATAGAGTCCAAGATGACGTATTCAAATGTCTGGTTTTGTCCAACCAACAGTCACAAAACCCAAAGATATTCAGCTATTAATCGGTTAATTGAGCAAAAGAATGATAATGAAAATAATCGTTAGTTTCACTCATGACCCTGCCTGTGCTGGTAAACTCAACATTAAAATGAGTAAGGCTGTAAGGAATGCAGGAAGTTCAACAATTGCCTCTACCAATAAAATACTCTTTAGTAAGGCATCAAGCCTCTACATGCTGCCGTTGATCTAATAAAAAAAGAATTCTGGGCAACTCAATGACTGCATTTAACCATTTAAATGTGAAGAAAAGGTAGGTACAAAACATCCCCCTCAATTTTGTGGAACAAAAGCTAAGTAAATGTAAAGAGTCAGAGATGTGGATCAGAGTTTCACTATGTTTAATGTGCTCAATCACTTTCTCTTCAGCATTATTGTTCAAACACACCTCACCTAAACTTGACATGGCTCAAGGCAACATATTTCGGTGACATGCCCAAACTAACCAAGGAATGTGTTGTATTACATTCAATTTGTAATGTAATACTCATTGTGGACAAAATGAGTCACACAGGGGTGGTGCCAGTATGAGAATGTCAGCTCAAAAGGCTTAAATGTACAGTAGACTGTTCTCTTTAAACATATCTGTGCTTTTCCATTACCTAAACCACACGATTATCTCCACTCAAGGTCCACTTACTAGCTTGTTCTTCATCAGCAGAGGCAGTTTGATAAGTTTTGAGTGGAATTTTTGATGTTGAATATAAATTTTTCCAGAGCAATTTAAGGACTTTTCTAGGGCTGTCCTCGACCCCAAAAAGTTCTTACTCAACTAACACTCATACGACTTTGTCGACTAATCGATTAGTTGATTTTAGGGTTGAACTAATTGTTGATATATATATCTATA
>CAKAOI010026939.1:0-21764 GCA_916701655.1 Sebastiscus albofasciatus
TAATATGACTTTATTCTCTAAAGCTCCGATTTATTTTTTTTCCTCAATGTTGCCCTAATACACCGTCGTTCCATAGACCCTCAACAATGATGAATAAAAATGAAAATGTAAACAAAACAGTTATTCATTTCCATTTTTATAAATCCACAGGGAGCCACTGGAGGGGCTAAAGAGACGGATGTGGCTCCGGAGCCGCAGGTTGCTGACACCTGTCCTAGAGGAATAAGAGGTAAAAAAGATGTGTGGAAACAGCCTATTTTATGAACACGTGCCGACAAAATCAGCAAAATGTCTCGTGCATGCTATCAAGTCATTTACCGTGTATTTTTCATGCGTGTTTTCACGACAACGTAGTTTGGAGAACTCATCAGGGTGAAAGATCTTGCAGTGTGTCTCTGTCTCTGTTCTGTCATGTAGTGTGAAAACCACAACGACTAAAGACTCCTGATTACAAGACAGCTAGTTGAGCTGTGTGAACAGTACAGAGATCTGAACACTTTGAAAGTCGTGTAGTGTGAACTAGGCTTTAGAGGAGCCTACCCCCCAAAAAGCTGTTGTTAACTTATGTTCTAGGTTTAGGATGGTAGCATCAGCACTGCCAGCTACAGAGTGAGTAAAGGACAGAATGGACAGGATGTCTGACAGAAGCCCTGGATCTAAACCAGCTGAAAAAAGGTTTGTTCCGGTGCAGCAGATTTGTTCCAGCTGAACAAGGAACACAACTTCCATTTAATTTAACAAGGAGGATGACATGTTTACCAAGACTTGTGCTAAATTACATCATCGATCCATTTCTTTAAACTGCCTGACTTTTTTCTGTCTGTAATTTTACAAAAATAAAATGCAGACAGTTTATATATTTGTATGACAGGCTTAGATGAAGAACACACTGACCCAGGTTCAACAACACTCAGGACCAGAGAACAATAAGGCCTGTGACTGACAGTCTGACACATCTGGAACATTTATTGCCTTCATGTTTTTAGATTCAGGGCTCTGAGACGAGGGTGTGAGAGAGTGAGGGAAAAATCTAGAGAGCACAACAATAAAAGGCACAAGACATCAACCATTAATGTTAATACAGGCTGGAAGAGAAGTATGCATTGGGATTTTTACCTTGCAAGGCCTCAGACAGGTTAATTTGTAAGCCCTTAGCCTTGTCTGCATGCAAACACAAAACAGACATTGGAACAATAGCTAGAATCATAATTCACACATAAGTAATTGAGTACTACACATGTTCAACATCAGTCATTTCAGGTGCAGATTAGTGACAGAGAGTATACTGTGATCAAAGGTAACAGACATGCATCTAACAGAACCAATCAGTAGTTGAGAGGTAGCTGCAGTAGAGACACTGCTCCACACCAATGACAACAATGCTGCATGTTGTTCATGATATGGCACTGTAATAAATGTAACCATCTTACTGTTAACAAAAACACTTTACAATCAAATGTGACAAAAATGATGTTATGTAAGCTATGTTTTATTTATATATAAATAATTGTACAGCTGAACAGTACACTACAAGATGTTTCTGAAAACATTTGAGACCGGGAAAAAAAAGGCATTACAGTAACAGAATATTGATTCATATTTGATCAGCGCTGCCTAATTTGACCGTTTGATTAGAGTTCAGGAGTGATTGACAGCAGCCTGATCCAGTAATAATGTGTTTGGTGATTTAAACGTTCAGTAGAGTAGATGTTAAATAGTAGAAATCTGTTTGGATCTCAGCTCAACACTGACTATATATATATATTTTAGCTACTTCAACAAATGTTTCAATTTAAACAGTCAGTGAAATGCTGCTAAAACCCTCTCAGACTATACGCAGATTATTTAAAGAACTCTCTAACACCATTCTGCAGCTGCACCACCATCCTGCTCACTCACAGATATTAACAGATCATCTACAATATTAGAGGAATTCTGTTCCATCAGTGGGACCAGATAGAGATCATTATTCATTGATCCTACGTGTCTGAGCTTCATGCTGATCTCTACTGTTTAAACTGAGATTACACATTATGAGCAATAAACATGTTAGTGGAGCTGCTCTAACAGACTGACAGCTGTCTGTGTTCAGAGTCACAGTGTTATAAAGAAAAAGGACATGCAGAGGTTTGATTCGGAGCTGAGGGAGACTTGATGCTATGTGATATTTGAATGTTCAAAGAAATGACTGACAACGCATAAAAGAGTCACTTTAGACAGTCCAGAGTAACAAACTAATATCCAACCAGGATTTAGATTCTGACATACAGTCAACCTCCGACTGAATGAATGAGGAAATAAAGCTACATGTCTGGCTCTGTCAGAGGGAGGAGACGGAGAGAAACTCAGTTGGTTGAAGAAAACCTGCCAGCGAGAAGGTTAGGTTCACAGAGTCAGTTACCATGGTAACTGACCCAGAGTTTAGCTCTCTCTGGAGCTGTAAACCCAGAGTGTCCCTCATCTCAGGGTTAACCAACTAAAGAGTTTTCCTCTGTACTACGAAGCAGGATTTGAGGTCAGCGAGTTAACTTCAGCGTTAACCCTTCAGGGTTTTGAGTCCTAAGATGACGGATGACTTCTTACCAGGGTAGATCACCATAATAACTGATGCTGAACAGCTAACCTGTTAGGTTGGTTAACCAGGTTAGGTTCCAGATAAGAGATCAACTCTATAAAAGCACCCCATACTGACCAATCAGAGCTCAGTGCGCCGATCATATGATAATATTACACAAAGACGAAGAAGTTGAACACATAATCCAGACTAAAAACAACTAGGGATGCACCGATACCGATACCAGTATCGGGTATTATACTGTGCTCATGTACTCGTACTCGCAAAACGGCTCCAATACAAAGGCACCGATACCACTTTATGGCAGCGTGACGTTAACCTCTCGTCACCATCTTTTGGATCCTATCGCATGCGCTCACGCTCCACCTCCCCAACGGTCCTCACTTTCATTGCGCCACGGGGTTTTGCTTGCACCCTCTGACTTGCACGTGCGTTAAACTCCTTGGTCCGTGTTTCAAGACGGGTCAGGTGGGTTGCCGACATCGCCGAAGACCCATGGCGCCTTTTACGTGGGCCGAGCCATGGGGGCACGACGCGGTTGGGGCGCACTAAGGACAGTCCGCCCCGGCGACACTTTGGCCACGGGAAGCACCTCGCCCGAGCCTTTCCAAGCCAACCTAGAGTCGGTGGCGGCGCACCGAGGGTCTTTTAGCACAGAGAACGACTCGCATCGGTACTCGGTATCGGCGAGTACCCAAATGTAAGTACTTGTACTCAGGCTGACAAAAAGTGGTATCGAGCATCCCTAAAAACAACACAGTTTAAACTGATAAATGCAGGAAGAACAGCTGGCAAAAAAAATCACCGACTGTGTGAAACAGACTTGGGAGCAAATAATAATAAATAATAAATAATAAATAATAAATAATAAATACGTTGAGTCGTGCACTGACAGTCCTGAGACTGTATGCATTGCCGTGGTTACTTTGTTACCGGTACTTTTATGTAGACTGTGGGTGATTATAAGATACGAAAGTAAGCCTGCTTACTGCTTTGAATTATTTTCTTATATTTATTTTATTTGCTCCCAAGTCCGTTTCACATCTCCAGAGGCGGGACGCAGCTGACAGAAGGATAAAAGTGTCATACACAACCCAATTTCCCTAAAGGGAATAATATAGTTTCTTCTATTCTATCTATAAGCATCATATTAATGTAACAGAATACACAAAAAAGTAATTATAGTCAGATCTATGGTGCTCTAGATGGGCAGTGATATTATCGCTCTGTTAATTTACACAGTCACATATCGGTGATTTTTTCTTTTGCCAGATGTCCTTGCTGCATTTTGCAGCTTCAGCTGTGTTACTTTTATTCTGGATTATGTGTTTAACTTCTTTGTGTTTGTCTATATTTTAGTTTGTAAAATGTGCCGCTCTGCTAACAGTAGACTTGTCCATGTTTGTGGTTGTTAAGGTTAGTTAAGCCAGGTAAGGAGAAGATACACGGTATGTTGAACTGGCTTCGTAGTACAGGCCTCAGGTCTTCTGGAACCGGACCCACAACAATCTGTCTATTTAAATTAACGGATGTTCTCACTTGATTTGACTGACTCATCTGCTGCCAGTATTGTATTTGGACAGTGGATTGAAGTAGACTCAGGTCAGGTTGGTAATGAATGCTGATGTGACATTTGTTTTTCTGACAATGGTAAATATCACGGTTGGACTGGTTCTTATTCAGGGCTGAAGTTGACTTCAGGGACAGATGACAAGGGCATGTGTTTGTAGACAGACTATATACAAGCATGTAAATACCAATGCCAAACTAGTTGCTACCATACCTTTCCAGTATGGTGCATGAGGTGGAAAATACTACAGAAAGCAGAAGTACACATTCAGCTACTCATTAATACAAGTGTATGTGTGTTGCACCAAGTACTCACCAAGGACTCCCTGATAGTCGACCAGGTCGAAGTAGACCACGGCTACAGACGTCCAGACACCCAGCAGGGCCAGGACAATGAACCAGGTGAAGAAGCTGCTGCTGGACCCTGAGTCGGACTTCTTTCCATTCTTATTGGTCGATTGGGTTTTAGTACCATCTGCAACCCAAAGACAGTATATGAGGTCAGGTTCACTTCAAATAATGACGTAACGTCTATGAAAAAGAGAACATCAGAAAAGTGAGTGAGTGAGTGAGTGAGTGAGTGAGTGAGTGAGTGAGTGAGTGAGTGTGTGAGTGTGTGAGTGTGTGAGTGTGTGTTGCATAAACAGCAGAATTGTCAGTGGTTAGACTGTGATAAGCTGGCAGCCAATGTTATATTACCGTTTCATCACACGGAACAAAGTAATACCAATTATCCCAATCACACACACATCTCAAACCTAATAAAGTTCTTCAGCTGGAGAGTATGAAGTCTATCTTCTGACTAAAGTAAATACACTGCACAGCAACCTCAAAATGAGGCAGCGGTGCTCCCATCCAGGATTTTGTCCTGTCTTCAGACCCTCTTGGGGGGGAGGGGGGCCTGGGGACATGCTCTCCCAGAAGAATTTTTTTTTTTTTTTTAAAAGTTAAATGCATCAATCTGGTTTCACTGGAGCAAAATTAGGCTAGATCTATGAAGAGTCTAGGCTAGAGCTTGTGCTCTCGCCGTGGTGGAATGTAGCTGACATTTAGGCTTTGTACTTGTACTTTACTAGCCCACTTCTACTCCACTAGGCAACATTGCAGAGAGAAATATTGTACTTTTAACTTCAAGACATTTATTTGGCAATACCAGTTACTAGCTACTTTGCTCTCAATACAAATCAACTAATAAATATGGTGTATAAGTAGTATATAATTATTATGTCATGTTATTATGTACATAAATTAGTTAAAATGAGCTCCAACTTTACCAGCTCAAACACTGAAGTGATGAACACAATGCAATAATTACTATCCAATGATACACTGTAATATGTATTATTCTGATATGGGCCATTCTGCATAACTACTTTTTTTGGTACTGTAAGTATAGTTTGATGCTAATACTTTTGTACTTTTACTGAAGTTACATTGAGAATGCAGAACTTTTACTTGTAAGAGTATTTTTACACTGTGGTATTACTTTTACTTAAGCAAAAGATGGATCTCAGTACTTCTTCCACCACTGGGCTCTATTAAATCATAAACACAGTCGTTACATAGACATGAATGGTGATGACACGGCAAATAAGTCACCCACAAAGCATGGTAAATGAGTCCGTGTTTCAAGACAGGTCGGTTGCGGTCATCGCTGCAGACCCCTGACGCACTGAGGAAAGTCCGCCCAGTAAACAATCGTGCCCGGTGCAGGGCACCCGTCCCTCCCCGCAGGGAGAGAGGGTAGAGTGAGCACCAGTCCACGCCTCCGAACCAAACTGAGCTAGAGACGGTCGCTGCACAGTGAGCGCACTGTCGCAGAGGCAATGCAACGGTATTCAATGCCAGCTGGAGATATAAAACTATATTAAAACATCAAACGGCAGGGAAAGAGAGTGATGTTATTTTGCTGTTGTGCAGATGTTACAGCAGAAACACCGCTGCAACCTTTGCCGTTACAAAAAGGACAGAAATCCACCAAGTGCAACGCTTTCATGAGGACACGCGTCACAGTTTTGTCCAGAGCTGGAGGCGGGATGAAATTTGACGGAGGCAGCCGCCTCGTTATTCATTATGCAGGAAAAACCCTGCACAATCAAAGCCAGTGCAACGGAGCCGGGACTTGGATGCAGCAGTAGAATGGTATATGTATTCATCCCTAGCCATTCAGTAAGAGATGTTGGGTATGCCCTGGCAAACAAGTAATTACAGTTGAATTAACCTAAAAGATGTCAAAGTCTTAATGTGGGCGGAACAGAAGGTCAAAGGTGGACAGCTTTTATGGAACAGTTGTCTTTTAGTCAAACCATGTCAGCTGGGTGAGTGATCCCATTTAGTTTGCAGTACGGGGAACACAAATGAAAAACCAGAGCTGGAAGAGTGTACCGTGTCATTGAGATGCATCATTACCAGCCGTTATGTTTTCACCTTGTGAGTCAGTGTGTGTGTTGTAGCATTTATTCACCAACAAATGAACTGTACTCGCACTGTACTCGCTACAGCTACATTCAAAGCTAGAACGCCACCAACAAACCCCACACTCACCGCCGCCAGACAAACACATTACACTGCGTTGACAGACCGTAGAGGTGCGACGAAGCCACCGGCAACACTACAGCTGCTAACGTAGCACAAACATACACACGGTCTGTCGAACACTCGCTAAAGTTACACCAAGCAGACCAAGTAACGTTACGGCGGTCAGACAAAGCTGACAACCTCACAGCTAAACTAAATAATGTGGTGGAGACTAAAGTGGCTGCTACAGTAACTCTCCTGACGGTGAACTGAGGACAGTGAACGCAGCGCCGTGGCTGCTACAGTAACTCTCCTGACGGTGAACTGAGGACAGTGAACGCAGCGCCGTGGCTGCTACAGTAACTCTCCTGACGGTGAACTGGAGACTCAGTTGTCTGTTGTGCTCATACACTGCAGCTGGCGCACCGCTGCATGAGACGCACTAATCTTGTTGGTTAACGGTTAATAGTCGGTTGACGTGGGTAAGTTATTGGTTAAAAAAAGAAAATCTAAATTAGCATCCCTACTCCGCTTCTAAGCAAAAACACTTTGACCCCAGCCTCCTAAGAAAAGAACCAACCAGGTGTCAGGTGGACAGACCTGATACAGACCACACAGCACATTAAGATACTATGAATTTAAAATCCATTAGGAATAGTATGAGATGAGCTGTATCTGCACTAATCCCTCAGAATGTCTCTGCAGAATGGAGCAGATGTGATGGAAATTGAAAAATAAACCACAACCAAGAAGCTATTCCATGGCTGGCGACACCCCACAATGCATGATGGGAGTACAGTGGCAGAGAGGATGAACAGGTGTTGAAGTCTGTTACATGGTGCTAGGTCAAACTCAGACACACACTCAAAGAGCATAGTTCAAAATACTCACATAGCAAGGTCTAATAAAATATATAGTCGAACACTCAATCTGCACACACGGTGTTACCTCTGAACAAACAAATTAAATCCACTGATACCCTAGCTTGATAAACTCAATACACCATGATCAAACTTTGAGTAACGGACTTTTCTATTTCAATTGTACAGCTCAAAATCCACCAAAAACCTGAAATACACTGAAATGCAAGTCTAAAAAGTACAAGGTACTGTCCACAACGCTTGCTAATGGAAAAGCAAAAACACCCGTTCTAATGTAAGGCAGCTGTAGGTGTGTGTCGATACTGAACTGAACTGCTTGGTGGAAACGCAGCTTTAAAGCCTCCAACATTGTGGGGAATCCTCTTGTTTGTCATTTTACCCAGTCAGCTGAGAATATTATTATCAACCTTGTTGTTTCTGCACATCTATTACAGATTCATCTGTTCAGTGTTTAGCACAAATACTGAAGCAGGGGAATATGGGCTATCAAAGACACGATGAGCAGCTGGAAGCACAGTAATAGTGCACAGTAACAGGTACCATTTGAAGTTAAACTGAAATGATCTGGCTCACCTAAATGTTATCAAATGTAAGAATCTGTAAAAAAAAAAAAAAAAAAAAAAAAAAACACCATTTGGTTATATATTCCCATCAAAATACTGTGTAGTACGATGTTATGTGTTTATGCACTACTGACAACACCCACTGAGCTAAAGAGATTGAAAACTTAAACATATCGAATAAGTTGAAATGGCGGTTAAACGTTAACCTTGCAACCAACCAAACAACCAAGCAAGCAAGCAACCAACCAACCAGGCCACACAATGACCTCCACACTGCTCCTTTGTCCTTCTCAGCTCTTGTTAGTAGCCCTTGAACGGAGACTTTCCTCACCTTGCACTTCCCCAGCTATCACCGTGGGTATCGCCGTGACGACAGGAGACGTGACGGACTCGACCGGGTTCGATGGATCACCCATCCCTGCCAGCTAAGCTAATAACAGGTTAACTGGCCACAAAGACAGCATGCAGTCCAAGCTAAGGGCCTCCTGGACTCGCCTCGTCTCTCTGGCTCTTTCTGTCCCTCCCTCTTTCTCTATTGACTGGCTTTCTTTCTCATGCTCATCTGTCAGTAATCCTTGCTCTGTCACTTTTTTCTCTGAGCCCGATATGGCTCTGGAGGTCAAAGACAGCTATTTATAGTGCTGTTAGACCAGCTGGCCCTGACACACAGAGACAGGGAACAACAGGCTGCCCAGACACTGCCAGCTTTCCTCTGCCTGAGCCGATAGCAGGTATTGTTTGACTGGAGAACTTTTGATACTACTTGGTACTGGGTTATCAAGGTATCGAGTTCCAATACCAAAGAGTATAGAAGCAAAGGGACAAAACTCTGACAACCACCACTAGATGGCGCTGCGGTAACATTGATGTGATTTTGGACTGAAAATGCCAAAATAAAAAAAGGACTCCATTGCTTTCTGAACATGTCCCTCTTTTATTTGCAAAATTATGGGTGAGTGTCAATAAGTACTAATAAGTATCGATAAGTAGTATCTGCATTGATAAAATGCAGACAATTCCTGCACATGCTGAAGGTTGCAGAAAACGTAAGACAACCCAAACCTCCTCACAGCTACGTCAGCCATTAATATGAGGTTTCTGGGGATTGGGGCACTCACAAGCCCACTTCACTTATTAACATAGCAGAGGGGGTACGAGGGTTGTTTCTGTGCTCTACAGGTGATACTCACATACTGTACCTGCTCACACAGACTAGATTAAGCCAACAACTATAAACCTCCTTCTGACATGATGAGTCAGTCAGCCTCTAAAGCTTGACTTATGGGAAAAAGTAAATGGTTTTACCAGAGAACACATACAAACCCATAGTCATTAGCAATATATGTGAATGTGGTCACACATTCAAACTAAATATTTGTCCCTATTTGACAAGAGTTTGAGATAAAAGGATATATATTTTTTTAAAAGTGCAGCAATAACAAACTGCAAAATTACATTACTCCCATATCATCATCGTCTGCCACTGCTGTAGCAGGAGGGCTGTTAGCTACAGACAATCCACAGGGCTCATACGGACACTTAAGATACTACCTGCATGGTGATGTATTTGACGCTCTACGGTCATTTTTATTCAAATCAGCAACGCTTTGAACAGTGAATATAAAACAAAGGAATGCAACTCATAAATAACTAGATCAACCTAGAATGAATTATTATGGCGTGTTTTCAAGAATACAAAGCAAGCCTGCTTCTTTAATTAAGACCAATTAGACACATCAATGTGAAACTCACACCGTGTTAACCGAGTTCACATCTCACACAAGCCAACACCTCCACATGCACACATCAAAAGAGAACACAGAAACCATGCACTAACATACCGCTCTGTTCTTCACACACACTTTTCCAAACAAATGGAAAGTGTCTCCTCGGTACACATTGTTCAGTCGGAGCAACTCCTCTTAAGTGTTATGTAATGACTGCTGTGCACCTCCTTCAAACAGACTTCTCTTCCCTCTGGCTTTCAACGAGCGTGTATGTTCATGTGTACACACAAATGCAGGTTTGTCTGCCTTTGACTCACTCACATTTCACTGAGCTTTGACACTGTGGTCTTAATGCCAACCTCTGACCCTTATCCAACTTTAGATCAGCTGCTTTGGAGAAGTGAGGCCCAGGAGAAGTTCTGTCTTCCACATACACTTTAAGACAATGTTAATGGAATCAATATGTAAGGGGTCTCCTCCTCCTGACACCAATCAGGTACATTTCTCACTGTGGGGAACAGCTCAGCAAACATGTGGATGACTGACATCCACCTAGCAGCCAACTACATCCACTCCTTTATAGTGGGGCAGCTAAACTGAAATATTCAAAACAATTGTGCATTTTGCGATAAAAGCAACACATTTGGCACAGATGTAGGTTTATATGTTATGAAAATATATAGATATCAGGGCACTGCAAATTTGGCCCCTGAGGGCAATGGCAGCCAAAGAGGCACTGAATATTCCTAAAGGTTGCAGAAAAATGATTTTATGACTCTTGATAAATTCCAAGATGTGTTCAGGGTACTTTTTAAAGAAAAATATTAAAACCAAATAAAAGGAGCATGAAGGTCCCTTAAGGGTCAAACTTCACCCCCTTGCCTTCGTGATAGAATGACAGTCAGCAAAAAATGGCTGCCAGGCCCTCATGAGCCAAATTTGTTGTGCCCTAATATCTATATCTTTTCATAACATATATCAGTGCCAAATGCGTTGCTTTTAAATGCACAATTGTTATGCTTAACTGCCCCACTAATAGTGCAGAACTTTACTGATAGGGACCTGATGGGGTCAGTTTCATGGCGCCAGGATCTATGACGGAGCACAGTACATTCCAGTGATGGAGGCTGTGATCTAGGCACTACAAAAAAGGCAGGAAACAAATGCCATGATTGGCTTTGTTGGGAGAAATCCCCAGAAGGGCACTAGTATTAGCCAGAGCTGTTGTTTGCTGAGCTACTGTCAAGCTAATTAGATCATATCATTGGCTCACTGCAAACAAGCTGGTCATAAACAGCACAGTAGTTTCAGCATTTTAACTAGACTTTTTATTTATCATGTGACATTTCTGATATATTCCCACCGTCGTTTACACTGTATTTAAATCTTGCAACACATTGTTTAAATGGCAAGTATTTAAAAATGCAAGAAAACAATTCCTGCATCCGCAGGACAGGTCACAAAATTCCCTGTCCTTTTCCCAAATACTTTGGCTGGCCTACTCTGTACGGTCTGTATGAAACAAGGCAGAGATGGCAGCTGGGAACTCACTCCCAGAGTTGTCACAGTAAAGCTTAACAATGAAATCCTGTAGATCACATTGTCTCAGCATCCCAACACCAATCATCATAAAGATTGGTCTGATCATCACAACACTTTTAAAAAGGTTCCTGTTCTCATATTTTACTATACTTGTGCTGTAAGGTTTGATTCAACAGCAGGCATCATGATGCAGCACCAGGCCAAAACATGGTGAGGTTTCCATCTACAGGATTTAGTTAAGAGCACACTGTGCACATGCAAAGAACACTACACAGCATCACACAGCAGTCCCAGGGGAACAGACACGCTTTTACCCTTCCACCTGCGCACACTTCAGAAACTCCCAGCCACTTGGAGAGGGGGAGGGGGGGGGGCGCCTGAGGGATTGAAATGATGCAGAAAAGTGAAAAAAAGAGACAAACAAACAACAATGAGGTAAATGGGTGAAATATGAAGATTTAGCTAAAATGTCTGTCCCGCACCAGTTGGTGAGAGAAATCACTGATTGGCTGTTCAGCTTAAAGGAATCAGTGCACGAGAAGAGAAATAGATGAGAGGAAAGCAAGCCAACGAGTAAAGTCAAGAGGAAACACACAGAAGGCTCTCTATTTGTACACATCATAACAAGAGCTTGTATATTCGCCGTCCTCCTTTTGAATGATGAATACAGACTACCACCGCCTGCTGGTATGGAGAGTTATTTCCTCTCACGCAGGCGCAGAACGTACGTGCTAACTGGCCGTCGGCTGTCGTCTTTGCGGTGCGTTTGAGTGACTTTTTGGCCGAAAAAAGTGACGTGAGGCGACGCAACAGTCGGCCTTCATCGCCTTCTTTGTTGTCCATGATTCAATCCCCCATAAGATCAGCACGTTTTAGTTCACACTGAATGCCTGTAAACAGTTTAGTGGGATGTTCAGAACACCTGGCATAAAACTCACTGTTTACACTCTCCTATCAAGACTAAATCAATATTTGACAAGCCACTTTCAGTGTTTGATCATATGATGTAACTCAAATAAACAAAGAACGTGCACACACAGGCCTTTCTCTTTCGGTTGTGGGTTAGCCTAGTTAACCCACTACTTCTGCAGAAAACCCCACTTTGATTTTCACCCGTGCAAAGGGCAAAGAATCACCTGTTGAAACGCCCTCGAGGAAAGAAACTTCCTGACCGAGGACGGACCGACATTAGAACGGTCCCCAGAGGTGTTGCAGCATCCACCTTTGGCAGGGCTCTCACATACCGACACAGCCTGTCATTCCCATGTAGCAACACAATCCAGTCTGCATCCTTCAAAGCTGCACAGTTCGAGCTACGCTACTTAGAACCTACTTGGCTGATAAAGTTAGCAACTACCTGTCATTATGTCTCCGTGTAAATATAATACTGGGTCTGAAATACGGCTGTAGTAGCTTTTTATTCCTTTGAAAGAATAAAACATTAGGCCATAGATTTCATTCATCAATTAAATGACTGTGGGCTTTATAAACAAATAATATACAATTCTATCCAAGTTGAATTTAATAAATCTCTTCCACTGCTGGAAAATGCACATTGTTCCAAAACCAGTGTTCCTTCATAGATCAGATCCTTTGTACTAGCTGCTGTTCACAGCCTGTTGAACCATACAGCATGCATAGGGCCCGTGGTGGGCGGGGTTAGGAAGAAGACATGAAAAACAGAACATTTTGTTCCCTGGACTTCTCCAACTGTAACACCTTTGATCTGCTACAACAGCACACAGTTGGGGCTCTGCAGACCAGGCTATCGTCTGATGAAAAGTGTACATTTTGAAGCTGCATTACATTTTTCTGTATGCCATCAGTTTCAGCTCTCATTGATCTGGAAGTTGGTGTAGGTCTGACTTTCACCATCAACAAATACAGCCAACGCTTACAGAAGCCACATGTTTGCTGTGGACACTCTACTGTCCCATATAGTGTTGCTGTGGTATCCAGATAGCATCCTATTCACATCTACTATAGGGGAGGGCTCCTGTGTCCTGTGCAGTAGGTAGAGGACACAGTGTACTCAAAGTTGAACCACACTTCCCTCGTATAATTTGTATCAACACACAACATGGCTCCCTGCTCCTCCAGCCACACGCCGGATCGTCCTGAGGGACCCTCAGCGTCACCAGGGGCCTTTATGGGTCACTATCGCTGTCTAAGCAGGAGACATGCTCACTTTGTTTAATGGATTCAAGAGTGACGTCACGCATTGGATGTATGCTGAGCAATGAAACATTCAGGAGCATCACGCGCTGTTTGAATGGATCCGCGAGCAAAGCTCTCTCCAAGAGCTAATACCGGGATCCGGGTACTAACGGAGACCCCCCAAGAGCCACGTAGAACCCCACCACCGGGGTCCGAGTACTAACGGAGAACCCCGAGAGCCACGTAGAACCCCACCACCGGGATCCGGGTACTAACGGAGACCCCCGAGAGCCACGTAGAACCCTACCCACGGCTTCTCATAGTGACACGTGAGCATTTAGAAGAGGGACTGCACTAGATTGGGGGCGGGGTGCTCTGCGCCCCGGGGGGGGGTGCACACACACATTTCTGGCTAATCTAGTCCAACTCGTCCTCTCTAGCAAAGAAGCTGGCGGCGGACGGGCCTCCAGGCAGGGCTCTGCACAGGACTAGAAACCTAGAAACCCGCATGAGAGACACGTTAACGTTAACCGGTGTTCCACATTAATCCCAGAGTCGCCATGAGCAACCAGACGGGACTAACAGCTGCTGATCCCCTACACGGCCATGTTGCTGTTTAACCAGGACATGGTGTTACACAGAGCCTCTGGCAAGTCATGATCATATACAATAAAGTGGTATTGGCCAGCTGAAGGCAGGCTACCGGTAGGAACTCTGCTCCCGGTAGGATCTATGCTCCCGGTAGGAACTCTGCTCCCGGTAGGATGGAACTAGATCAGTGGCGACGTCGAACGCGCTGCGCGTAAACGACAGTGATGTAACAAGCACGATATGAAGGCATTAACAGGAGACAGGCTGGGTTTAAATAAAGTGTTGACATGCTCCAGAAAACCAGCTTCAGTACGTTCAACCAGCTCTGGAGCACGGAGCAGCGAACACGGAGCAGCGACACACGGAGACAACATGGAGTGAAGCTCCAGTCAGTTAGCTGACTGGAGCTTTAGCTTTAGCAGTATTAGCAGCAGCTAGCTGACTGGAGCTTTAGCTTTAGCAGTATTAGCAGCAGCTAGCTGACTGGAGCTTTAGCAGTATTAGCAGCAGCTAGCAGCAGGGCCCTGAGAGAAGCAGCAGCTTGCCACCAGATTAACTGTGAAGGCCTTCTCTTCTCTTCTCTTCTCTTCCCTTCCTGTGAGCGCTGCAGGCTGCAACCATCCAACCACCTCCACCCAGAGACCCAGAGCTTCGACCCAGCGACGGAACCAAAGCAGCGACCTACCTTTGGACTTGGCGTACACTTTAGCGTTCCTCTTTGCAGCCATGTTGAGTGTGTGTCAGCGGGCTGGTAGAGCTCTGAGAGGAGAGGAGAGCAGCTAGTGTTTCTAGCAGTGGAAAGAAATCACAATCTCTTCTCCTGCCTCATAAAAGCCAGAAACACCCGTCCACCTTGGGGCCGACAGCTCTCTAAACCAATCACAGACCTGCTTTATAACAGTAGGCGGGGCAGGAGAGCTGTCTGACCAATAGACGCCGAGAGGCGTCGCGCTTATTCATCCGTGTGGTTAGTGTTATCTTAGCCCCGCCCCCTCCGCTCCTCTGGACGTGGCAACATGGTAGACCCAGGGTAGAGCCACATCCATGGCTACATCCCTGCTCCCTGTTCTCTCTGCTCTCACCACCTACTTTGATTATAATCTCACAAATAGAAACACAGAGACATGTCACAGCTACAGCATATAGATTTATGGCTTTCGTAATTGATGGAGGATATAATACTGCAGTCAAAATCTTTTAAAACAACAACCTTTAAAATCACTTCATTTGATGTGGGCCTCCAGTAGGTCTATCGGCTTTTAATGACGACGAATACTTATGAATAATGCATAACGTTGCATTTCATTGTCATTCACAGTTTTCCATATGGTCTGTCAGAACTGCATCACAAGTGTTTCTGACTATTGTTGCAGGCCATGGGCAGTAGGCCTTTTCACTGAACACATTCAGACTTCTTGTAGGATTCCCAGGTGTTCCTACGGGTCCACGCACAACAACAGGATCCTGAAACAAGGGCAGCTAAATGAGAATTATTACAATAATTCTTCATCATGAGACCACCACTGTAATTTGCTGTTGATCATATGCCAATTCACCCAATCAATAATCTATATTTTATTGGTTATTCTTCCTCTGGAGAAGTACAGCCATTTTCCTTTGGTTGAGAAACAATGTTTTTAACAACCGAGAAGATTCATGGATATCTAGTATTTTTCTGTAGCTATGTTAAAGTTCAGCTAATGCTGGCTGCCAGTAATATGATTACCTCCACGTCAGCTGATGTTTATAGGACTCCTTGAAACTTTATCATTAATAGCTGGCTTCACAAATGCTTCCCCTTGAGCAGAGACACATACAAACTTTAACTAAACATACTTAGCTTAACTAATATTTAACCTCTTCCACTCCTTGAGGGCGCCCTCTGTGACTTTACTTTTTCAGAGGTTATAGTGGGTTTAGTTTAAAGGGACTGTTTGTAACTTCTTAGACGTATAAATCACCCGGGTCGGTGTCCCATGTGCAATCGCATATGCACTCACGCGTGCCTACGCAGTTCAGACTCAGACTCCAACACAAACTACACGGAAGCACCAAAACCATAAAGTTGTATCTAGTGAAGCCCGCCTGTTAAACAGTGTTGGCGGACACGGGGGAGACCGTAGCTTTGGTCTCCAGGACCGGAGTCTCTGCTGTACTCTGCTGCTCTGCCTGCCTTCACTCTTTCGCTCCACTCTCACGTGCATGCTGCTCACTCCACACTGCAGAAGAGTTAGTTTAGCTCTGAGAATATCTAGTGAATGTTCAGTGGACGTTTGTGCAGAAATAACTGCTGCAGCTCCTCCAGACCAACAGAGGTTTCCCGTGTCTTGTGAAGTGATGGGGCTCCGCAGAGAGAAACGTTATCGTCTCCGACCAAAACTCCGGTGTCTCCCCCGTTCCCTCCGGCCGCGGTCGGGAGGCTGAGGCAGGAAAAGCCAACACTAGAATCAGCATTGATTCATGGAGAGACCTTGGTCTGGTCAGCTAACATTACTGCCAAGCAGCTGAAATATAGAGTGATATTGTGCTTTTAGCTGACGTGTGTCTCCTCACTGTGTTGAGCGATGCTCGTTCATGTCTATGTAGAGCGAGCAAAGCGCGAGCCACAGGACGCTGACTTTCGTTGATTTAACGGCCACAGGTGTTGCTGTTAACAAGACATTTAGGATTCTTACAAACAGTCCCTTTAACATAGCTACAAAATTGTGCTAAATTTTGGCGAATAAAAACTAGCATGGCGATTTTCAAAGGAGTCCCTTGACCTCTGACCTCAAGATATGTGAATAAAAATGTGTTTCCATGGGTACCCACAAGTCTCCCTTGAGGCTCCCCTTTACTGAAGTCTCCAGATGTCAAAAGTTTTTTATCCCAAACCACAGCATGACTTTTTCTATGGTGTTCCTCAAGGTCTTGGTGTCTTAATGTGGTATTTTGGAGGGATTATTGATCATTTTTATCAATTCTCCAGTTGTAAATTTTTTTTAAATTTAGCACCAAATCTTTGTAACAAATGGTATCAACCCAAGAACTGCTGCAACAATTTATGAGACATATTAGAGCATAGAAATCATCATGTGACCATCATATACTTCTATCATAATGTTCTGAGCACTGTTCACAGAGTTGAGCTGCATCTCAAATTAATGTTCAGGTTCCAGCTTTCAGATGATGTTCACCACTTCTATGTGACATCTACTGTTGACCTGCTATCTGCCCTTAAAGACCCCCTGTACCTCTCTAAAAAGACTAAAACAGGTCTATGAAAAAGAGGGGTGGAGTGGAACAGGTTAACACTGTTCATTACCCCAAATGAATGCTAACACAGTTTGTAATGGTGATGTATCCCTGAATACCTGGTCCACTGGTTCACATGAGCTAACAGTGAGCTGTGTGCTAGACAATGATTGTGTTTGTAACCTCGTGAAGTTTCAGGCATTTTTCACTCAAACAGACAATACAAACAATGCACCGCCACCGTCTTCATTTAGCATATAGGCCCTAAAGACCAGCATCACTGTGTTTCACAATCAGGAATTGTAAATTGTCACTTTTACAACATTCACAACTAGCAACAGAACCGTCCACCCCCACGCCCTCCATGCAGCAGAGCACCTAATCATCGTCTAGACCTGACAAGTGATCTAATCACCTGAATGGAATGTCATTTGCATGATGGGTGTTTGTGAGTGTTTGTCTCTTCACTCTGTATATGGATGATCTCTCAGAAAAGCTGAAGGAATGTAAGACTGAATGTATGGGGGGGATAGTCTTGTTAACCATCTGTTGTACGCTGATGACTTGGTCGTCCTGGCTTCTTATAGCAACTGCTCAGAGTCTGCTCAGGTTGTGGTGTACAGTATGACATTAAATTCAACTCTAAAAAGAGTGTTGTCGTGATTGCTAAAACCAAGGAGGATCAGAAGCAAGACTTTCCTTCATTCTTTAGGACAGACCGAGCGCTAAATGTGGTGAACAAAGTAAGATATTTGGGTCACATCATCAGGAATGAGCTATGTTATGACGACGATGTGCAGCACCAGTGTTGCAAACTGTACGCACAAGCCAGTATGCTGGCACGCAAATTTAACATGTGTACAGATGATGTTAAAACAGCCCTCTTTAGAGCCCACTGTGCTCCACTCTATACAGACCACCCTGGTGGTGCAGTTACAGCAAAGCAACAATGAAAAAGCTTCAGGTGGCATTTAATGATGCATTCAGAATCTCGCTCAATCTCCCAAGATGGACAAGTGCTAGTCATATATTTGTGACTAGTAATGTTCCCTCCTTCCATGCTGTGTTGAGGAATTCTGTTTACAAATTTACGTGTCGATTAATTGATTCAAAAAATGTAATCAAAATTACTATTAACTGAGCCCACACAAAGTGACACAAGGCACTCCTCTTGTTTCTGGAAACATTGGAACAAATGCCGATATATGTTTTAATCACTGTAAACTGCAATGATTATATCTCTGTGTTGTTCTCCTTGTATTGTATTGTATTTATACTGATATGGACCTATGGGTGTGAAATAAAGTTAATGAATGTTTTAGAGGAAATGTAATGCCACGGTGGGAAACATTCTTAAGCAAAAGGTTCTTCCACTGCATGATGTTCTTCCACCAGTGAACCACAGAGGTCACTGTGGATGCCCAGGCAATCAAATTGTACACGCTGGGCTATAACAGCAGAGGCCAGGGTTTGCATCCCAACTTATGCTTAAAGTCAGCATTGCCAGTCTTTTTAATAACTGTGGGCTAACTAACTATTATTTTCATGATCAATTATTATGCCAATAATTTTCTCCATCAATCAAATAATTGATTGGTCTATTAAAGCCTGGGCTCCTGGGGAGGACACCAGCCAGAGATTCACAAAGGTCCTGTGAACAATGACCAGTGATGTAATAACACAGGAACTAAAGAGACACACTCCTCCTGTTGTCCTACTGATTGGTGAGCCCTTAGATCAGACAGGAAGCTTAAAGCAGCACAGGCCTGTCACCTTGAGGGCTCACTACCTGCTTGGTGATGGATCGGGGTTGACTGCAGTATCCGTGGGGCAAAGGCCCACTGAGTCTTTTCCACGGTGAATAGAGGGTGTTGTGGAAAGGAAAATTGTGGCTGTAAAAAGTATGAAATGGCCTCTCCTGTTTGAATCCCAGTGGTTTATCGATAAGCCTGATTGTTGCATGACCAACAATCAGATGAGGGTCCTGCAGACTATTATCAAATGAAGGTCCATAGCTTTATGTTTCTATCTTTGCAAGGCTTTGACAGGGAATGCATCAACCTCTCCTGCTCTTGCTCTCGAGTATCCTTCCTGACACAAGATGATCTGCAGAAAAGGCAACATGTTACAGCAGACACAGTCACTGTATGGCCAGCCAGCTGTATGTGGTCCTATAGCCTTCCTAACACATTGTGTGGTTTTCTTCTACTTGAATTGCTCATCAGGCTGTTTAATGACAGAATTTCCCATTTCTGTTGTGTATGGCATATACTCAACTAGCTGTTGCTCCAAAGACTTAGTCCAAGAGTCTGCAACCTGCGACTCTGGAGCCTCTCTCCAGTGGCCCCCTGTGGATTTTTAAGAATGGAAATGAACAGTTTTTACATTTTAATTTTTATTTATCATTGTTGTAGGTTTATGGTACGACGGTATGACGGAGTATTAGGGCCACATTGAAGAAAAAAGACAAATCTGAGATTTCGAGAATAAAGTCAATAATACGAGAATAAAGTCATAGGTTTACGAGAAAAAAGTCATAATATTATGAAAATAAAGTCAAAGGTTTACAAGAAAGGAAGTCGTAATATTTTGATATTAAAGTCATAGGTTTACAAGAAAAAAGTTGTAATATGAGATTAAAGTCATAAGTTTAAAAGGAAAAAGTTTTAGTATTATAAGAATAAAGTCATAATATTATAAAGTAGTAATTTAACGTGTTATTTTCTTTTTTTCTCGTAAATTTATGACTTTATTCTTGTAATGTTATGACTTTTTCCCCGTAATATTATGACTTTATTGTGTAAATCTCAGATGTTTATTTCCTCAATGTGGCCCTAATACTCCGTAGTACATTGTCTCTTTGGCCCTCACTGCATTAGACTTATATACTATATACTTAGACTATAAACTGAGTTACCTTCATCACAATGATCACATGTTTTGCGGCTCCAGACGGATTTTTTATTTTTTTTTTGCCTAAAAAGTCTCTTTTGATAGTAAAGGTTGCTGACCCCTGATTTAGTCCAAACAGCTCATTTTATTATCAATAGAAAATAAAGAAAAACAACTGTATCAAAAAATACCAATAAGGTAACTGGGCTGTGTGTATGTGGACGTGTGAGTGTGTACTCTGGGTCTGTACCATGGTCTCTACATCTCTCACTCTATCCAGCAGCTCTTCTGCGCCCCCTGCTGACTGACAGGCCACAGGCCTGGCCTCGCTGACCCACTTCCTCCATACAGGGCCAACCTGTGGCTGTTCTCCTACCATCACAACGTGGATGTGCTCTCTCTGGATCTGCTCACAGATTCCTCCATCAGTTTGGAGGACAGGTTAAGGGAACGTTGCTGTTCACAGCTGACCACTAGATCGATACTGAGGAGATGCAGCAGGAGCCCAGTCAGTCTGAAAAGATGCCCCACTATTTCATCGCAAAGCTGCTATATAATATAATATAATATAATATAATATAATATATAGCTATAGTTGATTTTTATTCTATGTACTTTGTGGCATAGTAGCCATGGCAAGAAACACATACTTGTATTTGTGAAGTTCTCATGATCATACTATCCTGTTGTGCGGAAAACCCCTGTTCCAAATGCATTTTTATAACCACACAAACACAGCAAGCTTCATACATTGATATTGAAATATAAGCTAAAATATACATCAAATGTTTAATCGTATCTCATATCCTGTAATAATGCATCATCATTTATTTGTTGATTATAGTTTGTATTATACTGAAAAGTAACTAGTAACTTAAATTATTAAATAAAGGTAGTTGAGTAAAAATAGGCTACAATATTTGCCTCTGAAATGTAATGGAGTAGCAGAAAATTAAAATACGTATAAGTACAAGTACCAAAAATGTACTGAAACACATACTTGAGTAAATGTTCTGCAGGAATGAAGAAACAGCACTGCTGTGCTCTTAATTTGATCTTAACCTTATAAATTATAAAGACTCTTTCAGTTTTGTATTTTTTATTTTTTAAGTCAATCCATGTGAAAAAAGATTTCTGCTTGCTTTTATTTTTGGAAAAGGGACATTTGAATGTTAATACTCCATGTGAATGAACCATGTGCTCAGAAACCCCCTTATTGTCAGTCGAGCTAGGAAAGCCATCCATCCTCTGAATGCTCTGGGTCTCTAGTCTGATCCATCCATCCTCTGAATGCTCTAGGTCTCTAGTCTGATCCATCCATCCTCTGAATGCTCTAGGTCTCTAGTCTGATCCATCCATCCTCTGAATGCTCTAGGTCTCTAGTCTGATCCATCCATCCTCTGAATGCTCTAGGTCTCTAGTTTGTGGTTGTAAAGTTTCATGAGGCTGTGATTATCCTAGAGGTCACCACAGGTCATTTTATACAGGGAGGTCAATGAAATGTCTCCTATGGGGA
>CAKAOI010026940.1:0-15353 GCA_916701655.1 Sebastiscus albofasciatus
AAGTCAGAATGAAACGTTTATCTCATTCCCAGTTTTATTACATAATGACTTGTCTGCACATCCACTGGTATGATATAAACACGCTCGCTGGGGGGGGGAGGTATTTCTAACCCGCAATGTTTTAGGTTTCCCTTTTTCACTCTTTTATTGTGCAGACAGTGCTATAATGATAGTGTGTAACCGCTCTGGAGCTGGACTCTGGCTTCATGGTCTCCGTGGAGGGGTAATGTCAGGACAGTGATCACTGATGTTTGTTTGCTGTTTGGTTATTTGAATCTCTTTTTGGACGGCCACCTCGTGTTCTTCAACAGTCTGTCATTTTTCTGTGGCACATTATGAAGCCCATTACTCTTCACTCGTCACTTTTAGGGGCGACAGACGGAGAGAGAGAGAGGGAGAGAGAGAGAGAGAGAGAGAGAGAGAGAGAGGCTTAAAGTGAACCTCAAGTAAAACCCATCTGGGAGGCTTAATTACAAGTAAGCTCTGTTTAATAAGCACTGGATCGTATGTCGCCGTTGAGCGTGTAGCGGTGGCGTAGGGGAGAGAGAGAGAGAGGGAGAGAGAGAGGAACCCTCCAGAGGCTCAGGAATGTCAGTGTTTGTGTATGAATGTTTCGTGGTCGCATGCCAGCGGCGCTGCACTGAGGAGCTGTTTCAGGCTGGCACTGTAATCGACTCTGGCGGGGGAAAATTTGGCCGTGGAAAGTGAATGAGTAACTCTCTCCCTTCCCTCAGTGACTGCTGATGAGGTGCTCTTGGGCAAGGCGCTTAACCCTCGCCTGGCCAGCACGCCACCCAGGAATGTGTGGAACGGTCAGACTGCTGCTTAAATAAAGATTAAATAATAAAGAGAAGCAGAGCGTCGCTGGATAAATATGTTTTAGAACAAGACTACAGCTGGAATTATACTTTATGCATTAATGGATCCGCACGATGTAAACTCATCAGAGGTTGTACGTGTGGAGGCTCCACGCGGATATTCAACTTCTTTTTCAATTTGTTGTGCAGCCACGACGCTACCAGGACACCTACTGCGCATGTGTGGAACGCGTCTTCCAAGCGGACTCCAGAAAGTCGTATAATGGTAAATGTCCACAGCGTCAGCGTCGCCCGCTCCTCATTTGCATAAAGTTGAGGTCTGGGCTACTTTATGCACGTCCAACGTGACTCGCCGCCGCTGGAAACTCCCTAGAAACTTTTAAACTGCATGGATTATTTCTTGCATAAAATGTTTTCATAACACATTTCGGTGAACTATTTTCGTGATATAAGAGAGGAAAGTTTCCAAACGAGCCGCGATGTTGGTTCCGGTTTGAAAGATGAAAGCAGCAGCCCAAGAGGGAAAGCGTTCGTCCAATCGGGTGCCGAGCGCCTTGTGTCTAATGGCAGCCCATCAAGCATCCAATGTCGTGATAAAAAACGCCCCCTGTAGACACGTAGCATACCAGGACGTACCATCCTCGGCCAGTCCAGCCTCCTTCAAAGAGGACTCAAGCAGAAAAAGACACAGTGTCACCCAGCAAAGATGAACCTGGCTCAACGCAAAGTAACATCATCTGGCAAGGCCAAACACATGCAAACACACATACCTTTAGATTATTTTGAGAAGTAAATGGCTCAAAGGCGCAGTATTAACTTTAAGGTCGGGGGTTCACAAAAGAAATGTAATGTGTAGCTGCAACGTTTACAAGAAAAAGAATCGGTTCACATCCCGACTAAGGGTTTAACGCCAGCGTCTTTTCTCAGTTGAGGAGAGAACATTTGCAGCTGCCTAGAGAAAAAGTGTTTTTTTGTTTTGCGCCCACTCCGAGAGCTTCCAGTTGGAAATCTGTGAACTTCTCAGAAAGGTCCTGGTGTTGTCTCTGTAGATGAAGAGCTCCTCAGAGCCATGCCAGAAAAACAACAAAAAAAAACGCTTTATGGGCAATGAGTGATGGAATACTGAGAGAATCAGGCCTATACTGTAGAAACTGAACTCACACAAACCACCGCAAAACCCCGACAGTAAACCAGATACAGATCCCAGCTGTTAGCGTTTCTCCAGAGATGAGCCCTGCAGGCTTGTTGATACTGTGGATGAACCGTAGCATATAGACTAAAACACAGACGTCTATAGAGTATTTAGATCCAACAAGGTCAATAAAAACACCACAAATGAAATGATCTTGTTGGTTTCTTATTATGTGTGTTATTCTAAAAAATATATAGATAGGATAATATGTAAATCCCTACATGCATTTCTAGAATGTTCAGTGAGCCCTGTGGACCCTCCTGAGGAAACCCATTTCGACCGCTTGTACCCGCGATCTCATTCTTTGGGTCATCACCCAGCCCTCATGACCAGAGGTGAGAGTAGGAACGAAGACTGACCGGTAGATCGAGAGCTTTGCCTTCTGGCTCATCCATTCTTTAATTCTGTTTTCACGTTCCCATTATTTTGTATATTTCCTCCCGTATTTTGTCAACTTAACTGGGTGTGGCGTGTGACGTGTCCCACACATACATGTGTGTTACGTGCTGATCTGATACATTTTTATTTATGGATAATATTCATGTAATTTGTGAACCAGCGGTCAAAACATTCAACCCGCGGCAACCCTTCAAAAGTAGCCCCAAAACCACAGACATGGCAACGCTGGTCTGGACCGACCCACAGATCTACAGACGCTGCTGCCATCACCAGCACCGCTAGCAGTGGCTAAAAAACAAATTATGCATCTTGAAAACGGGCAGTCATTACTCTCTAATTAGACAAATTTGCTTGATGTAAAACTAACATGTAATATAATATCAAACATACCAGAGAGTGAGCTAAACTCAGACGTAAACAGCAGGAATTAACCTCTTGAGATGATACTGAATTCATTCAGCAACTCCTCGACTACAACTGTGCCAAAGCAGATATAAATAACACAAAGCACATAGATTCTACAAAGGTTTTACTACAAATAGGACCAGGCGGACTCTCCATTTGGCACACTTGGATACCCGAAGTGTGCCAAATGTGTTTTCTACCTCTTGAAAGGGAATCTGGCTCTAAAATACTACTGATATCCACTACAGGAGGCTATTTGCACACAATGGAGCCTTTAACCATGACATTAACCCTGTGCATCATCACATTCTACCATTGTGCACGGTATAAAATCAATACAAAAACAACTAAATTGTACAATTTTGACTAACTAATATGTTTAAATCATTGCCAAACAAAAATTGTTTGGACAAAATACTGTTGTGTTAGTCGCGTTAAGGCCTCGTCTTTTAGAAACTCTTCAGAAAACCACCACAGTATTTTATGAAGTTTTTAAAGGCAGTGTTTTAACACACAGCTCAGAAGAACGGGTCGGTCGGGTAAAAGAGATTAAGACTGTAAGCTGGGGAGATACCTATTTCATTTAGTTTTGACTTCTGAAGACGTAAATTAACTTCAGATAAACTTCAGAATGAATTTTCACCCAGAAATAACTGGAGTGGTCATGTTAGTATTGTATTAATAAACTTCTTTTGCTGTACAGCCTTCACTCGTACGTTAAATACATCAAATATAAGACATCTGTGTTCCTGTTTCCATCTCCGATCCTGTTCCTTAAACTATCCAGTCAGCTTCACACAGTGTTTCTGTCTCAGTTGAAGCTGTTAAGAAAGATCTCAAACCGCTATTTGGCTCCTTCAGCAAATCATCGAGTTACACAATAAAACCCTCCACAGAGAGGTTTCATTTACTACCTAGAAATACATAAAACGGGTGATTTCACTTTCTGCAGCTCCAGCTGTAGGTCCACGAGTGAAAACGGATCTGTGAGACGGAACAATAGGAATCACATGTGCACTTTTTAGCCTGAGACTCCACCACCATCCTGTATTTATGTACTGTATGTCTTCCATACTGTACCTGCTGCTTACGCTCCCAAACCATCTTTGTTGTTAGTGAAAATCAAAATAAGCTCAGCGAACCTCTTCATATCATTTCATCTGGCCTGTGGTTGTGGTCGCTGCGATGACATCATCATCCACACAGTGTTTGTGAACGTGTTTTTGAGTCGCTCGTCCTAACAAACACTCGCCCCGCTGACAGTTGCAGAGGTTGTGAACGCCACATTACTCAAGACACAGCCTGTCTGCAGCCACCCGCATGATTTTATAGCTCGACATTCAAACGTGTAATCTGGCAGTCAGATTTAAAAACTGAAATGCAGCGGAACACTCACACACCGAGAGGGGAATTACCCGGGAAAACAACAGCATGGAGGTTCTGTAAACGCTGGTGGATGTGTGATGTGTGTGGCGAGATGAGATGAGAGCATCACCTCTTCTTCTGTCAGATGACATCATCCCCGTTCCTCTTTCTCACTCAGTAATAACACAGCGGCAGCTAGCTGCAGGCTGCGTCTTCTTTTAGCATCAGAGACAAACGTGAATGCTCCACAGAGGTCCTGAATGCTCATTCAGTCAGTCATTCAGTCACTCATTCATTCATTCATTCATTCAGTCAGTCTCTAAGGCTGCCAGGAAGGAAAGTTTTGGCACTTCTTAAAAAAACAGCTGGTCTTAGACAGCGTGGATCTCAGAGAGTCTCTGGAGACGTAGTCAGACTTCATGTAGTACACACAGACCAGATGCTGATCACACTATAGGGATGCACTATATCACCAAAGATTGCAATATTGCTCTCATGGATTGTTTTACTTGATCAGTGGAAAACCGCCCTTTAAAATGTCGTTAAATCATTTCATTATTCATTAACCTTTATTTAACCACGTTCAGGCCAAGCATGGCAGCAGTACAAACAGTTTCATACACGCACACGTTAAAAAAACAATAGATCAGCTCAAAGGTTCCAAACCGTAAAAGTGCAGGGAAGCCATATAATCCTATATCAATCAAAACAAGTATAACTATCGGTAGAGTCCGTTTCCATAGATTCCACCGTGCCTTTAAATTAATTTAGAGTGACTATTGGTCTTGGAGATTAAGTACATTTTGCAGGCTATTCCATGCAGATGGTGCAGAAAACATAAAGGCCTTCTTTCCCACCTCAGTCCGAACTCTGGGAGCCATCATAAGCATCGTGTCCTGAGACCGTAACCCATAATAAATAATAATATCCATGTTTTCTGGTAATAAATAACAGGGGAGTCTACCCAGAATGGCCTTATCAATAAAAACATACCAATGGCTAAGCCAAATCATTATTTTGGTGCTTTTTGTGTTAAATGTTGAATTTGTTCAATAAAAGAATGTTAGAAATAATTTCCTCTAATTTTTTTATAGTAATTTGTTGTAATTTTGCAGCATACTGAACTGAGTACACTTTAATATCTGTTTATTTATCGCAAGTAATATCGTTATCGCAACATTCAACAACGTCGCATATTTTGTTCATATCGTGCAGCCCTACATCACACTGCCTTCATTTCATCCACCCTATTTACTTACTTTTCCTAAATTAATTTGATTTTTAAACTTAAAATAAGAGAGTATACTTTCAGTTTACTTTTTATGTACTTATCAGAGATATACTTAAGTATACTTGGCTCATACTGACAAGTATACAGAAAAGTCTAAGTATACCTGGCTTATACTTGTACTAAATTATTAATTATACTTAATAAAAGTATAATTAAGTATTCTTGCCTTATAGGCCTACAGAAAGTACTATAAGTTAAAGTATACAAAGTGTACTTTCATAAACTAAAAGGTGGGCTGCAAGTATATATAAGTATACTTGCAGTATAAAAACGATTAAACTAGTTTACTGAGAGTACTTTAAAGTGTATTTTCATAAACTAAAAAGTATATAACTATTAAACTAACAGTATACCTATAAGTTCATAACATAAGTTGTAGTATAGTTGCAGTTCAAAATACAACTTAGGTGTAAACTAGTTGTGTACTCAACGTTTACTATTCTTAAAGTACACTTTTATAAACTAAAAAGTGGGCCAATTTAGTCCCAAGAAGTATTGAAGTAGTACACTTACAAGTATACTACTAGTACATTGATATTACTATACTTACAATATAAAATATACTTGAATTTGACTTAAGTATACTTCATAAAATAAACTTCAAGTATGCTACTTTTTCATAATTTGTCTTTAGTTTATCACCAAATAACTGCAGAACTATTGACGTTCCCATCAGCCTCAGCGGTACGTTGTGTTTACTGCTAATTAGCAAATGTTACACACTGAGTCCAACGACTTCTATTATTCTCTTTGCTGCAAAAAATTCCCAATACAAGACACAAGTAAAGTAGTTAGGCTTCATGTGTGCCGTGCGATGGATAGCGCTAATGCCAATGGGGCTAATAAATGAACGACATTAGCAAGAAGCTCTCGTTTAGCTGCTCAGAGCTCAATCACTACGGTCTGATCTTTCCTACATCCTCTGCAATCACCTGCCTCAATCCATCTTTTATTACTTTATTGTAAAATGCTTTCTGCTGGTAGAGATGTCCCAACTGGCATGACATTTGGCATGCACATTCAGGGCCTCATGTAGAAGAAGCCTGTTGACTCTGTGATGTTTCCTGTGGCGCCGCCGTCAGCCGTCAGCCGTCAGTCCAAACCACGGCTATCTTTGCATAAATATTCTGTCACGGCTGTGAAAGTCGAGGCTAAACTGTCTGGCCTTGGTCTGCTCTCCACGGAGCGCTTCCTCGTTAAAACTTTTATCTCAAAGTTACTCCGGCTTTAATACATCACCATCTGATAATCTGTCATAATTCAGAGTTATGGCTTTGTTTGTCGGCGGGTCACTTCAGTCCGCCGGCGCTTCAATTAGTGCTGAAGTTGTATTGAAGGAGAGATGAAGGATTCCTGACTTGACTAATAGCCCGAGCTCTAATCTGGGGTGTTGACTGACGCTGTCTTCAATGGGCGTGTTTACACAAGGTGCCGCCGTTAGCGTCTGTCATCCAGTCACGTCTCATACATGTCATGATGTCCCCGCTGTCTGGCCCCGAGTCAGAGAGGAAGATACACAAACACAGCTCCTGTCGTCGCCAACTAAACCTCCACGTGCTCTTAAAAGTTAAGGCAATAACATTGTGGACGTTCTTCAGATTCTTTCTCCGGTTTGTGTCTATTGTCCCGGTCGCCTCTCTGCTTTACATTATTGCTGCTGGTGTCTGCTCTTAGTCCACAAAGTTAAAGACAGGTGGGCTCCTCTGTTTCCTAACAGCACTTTGTCCACATTCAGTCGACATTAATAGGCTGAAGCATTTAACTTCTGAACTAAATAACCCTTGATGTGGTTTCTGTTTTCTCATTATTTCAGTGTGCCGCGTGAATGTTACTCTTCTTTTTTTATCACCTGAAACACGCAGAAAGGAAACTGTCTGGAAGTAATATTAAAAATGTCAAACAAAATAGAACTACAAACTCAAATGTAATTTTTTTTCTCCCATAAATAAACATGCCATAAAGTTTTGCAGCTGAGTGCAATTTTCCCTCTTTTTTTTGTGCCTGATTGCAATTATCCATGTGGCAAAGTATACATGTTGCCTTTCCAAGAACACAGTAAGCAGAATGACAGAAGAGAGGAAAAGAAAAATGAAATGTTCAGACTTGGAGCTACAGGTCCCCGAAAACATCGATACTACCGATACCTACGTCTCGTTTGAAGACATAGGATAGGATCAATAAAGAAAAGGGGATCAGTTTCTCTCTTCTAATCCCATTTGTATTTTATCAACGAGTAGAACTGTCTGTGAAAACAATAATCTGTTATACCGTTTACTTCCCACTGCTGTTGTGATGTTGTGTGCATTCAAACAATAAACGCGTAACGCAGCGGTGCGCTCCCAGACTAGTTAGTCCAACAGAAGAAAGAGGAGCATGGTTGGAGCTATTTCACAGCTCTGAATGGTGGCTGATGGTCGTTTGTGCTTTTTTGTAGTTATTTGCAATAAAAAAGTTCTAAAACATTCATTATTCTCAACAAATAAATGTTTGCACTTTGTTTATTCAAATGAATAAAACTTTTTTCATGTTTGCACATCACATTTTTTGTTATTTGCCTTTAAAAAGTGTCATTTTTTAACATGCATGTGATAAGTAATTAACAGTGGAAAGCAACATGAAAGTACATAAACTGTTTTTAATTATATTGTACTATACATTGATTGGGGGAAATGTACTCTATACATATTGTAACTGTGAATGAGTCCCGTGTTGCTCTTTAGTAACGAATGTAAGTCACGCACTCATGAATATAACATTCAGTCAGAAAGTCAGCAGCTATTTTACCAACACTTCCTTCATCTGTCGCTCACAGTGAGTGTCTCGTCGTCTCATCTCTGCGGTGAGGCTGATACGGTGTGTGGGGTCTGAGCGCTGAAACCGACTCTATGTTCCAGTCCAGTAATTACACGCTACAAGGTGCTCACTGCAACCCTCAGGATACATCGCCGTGCCTCTCTGACGAGATGGGAATTTCCCATTCCTGCGCTCTGCCTGCTTATTTCAGGTGTTCAGACAAGCTCCCAGAAGCCTTTGCCTCAACTCTGCTTGTGTATTGTTCAAGCGAGGTTATGGTTCTGCTGGAGGTCTTTGATGAATAATGGGAGCCCCGAGAGACAATGTCTGCTGCTTTCTACTGCAGGCATCAAAGATGTTGTGCTCCAGAACCAGGAGATGTACTTTACTACGACTGTTTACCTGTGATACAGGAATGTTCAGGAGAAAAAACAGAAGCCTTTCAAAGAGTTTAAACTGGAGTGGCAGCCGGGATCAAACGGGACCCAACCGGAGTGACGACAAGGAATAAGGAATAGACTGAGTTTCATGCAGGAATAACTTAACCCGTTCTGTGGCCTGATGGCTCATTGTTACGAAACCCCAAAAGACCCTTTCACTTTTATAAACATTCCAAATGTGTCCCAGTTTATTTCCTGTTGTAGTTTATGTGAATGTCATAAGTTGACAGGAAGTAAACATGGACCCACTGAAACGGTCTATAGTCTGAAAAATGTCCCATTTGTCCGACAGCCGGTTATGCCGAAAGCAAACAAAGACCCATTGCTCCGAATTTACAAACTCTCCGTGCAACAAACAGCTGCACATGGCTGATTATTATGCAGAATGACCTCATGGGACTTTTTCCTACTTACGAAGACATGACCCGCCACTCTGCCTTTCATCACTCGTTGCCTTTCGTTGGTTGGGTTGGTTAGGTTTAGGCATGAGGAGCGAGATTAGTTAGGTCTAGGGTAAGAATATCCAACCCAGTCTCACAGGAAGGCGTATAAACACCACGACATTACACAGACATTCTGCGTGTCATGAGTACGCATCTTTGCGCGTCATTTGTACGGCAAACGTCCGCAGAAAACCACTTAGTTAGGTTAACTGAAAATGTCATGGTTGGGCTTAAAATAAGAAAGTAAACTAAGTAAAACACGTACGGAAACAACATAACACTACTGCAGAAAACACGTCACTAACGTCATTTATAAAACAAAACGCCAGTATCAACACAGGTCTCAAACACGGGTCTCCTGGTTGAAAGTCCAGTGTTTGTTGGACCACACATGAGCCGCTGTCTCCTCTTCGGCCTGCCTGCTCGCCTTCACTCAGACAGCGCGCGCGTTCTCGCTCAGCTCGCTCCACCTCTAGACGTGAACGCACGCTCACTCCACACTGCAGAAGAGTTAGTTTAGCTCTGAGAATATCTAGTGAATGTACAGTGGACGTTTGTGCAGAAATAACTGCTGCAGCTCCTCCAGACCAACAGAGGTTTCCCGTGTCTCGTGAAGTGATGGAGCTCCTCAGCGAGTAACATTATCGTCTCGTTACCTACCGGGTGCCGGTGTCTCCCTGCTCTCTCCGGCTGCTGGTGGAGAGAGCAGGGAGACACGCTGCAGAGCCCCGCTGCATCAGCCTGCGCTGAGGCAGGAAAAGCCAACACTAGGATCAGATCTAAATCATGTTCATGGAGAGACCTTGGTCTGGTCAGCTAACATTACTGCCGAGCAGCTGAAATATAGAGTGATATTGTGCTTTTAGCTGACATGTGTCTCCTCACTGTTTTGAGCCATGCTCGTTCAGGTGTATTTAGAGCGAGCAAGCGCGAGCTCGACGTTGACTTTCGTTGATTTCACGGCCACAGGTGTCGCTGTTAACAAGACATTCTGAAAGTTACAAACAGTCCCTTTAAATAAAAGACCATTGACTTTCAGTTTCACACGGGACACAAACATTGGTCTCATTGGTGAAAGTCCTGTGTTTGTTGGATCCATCCATCCACCTCCTCTACGTGGATTCCGCGGACTGTCATTATAAATGTGTTTGTGATACATCAAAATATGTTTCCCTCAAAATGTAATTCACAATGCAGTTCCATTGTATGGGAACGTCATTTTTAAGAGACATGGCAGCGGACAAATGGGCTTAGGACATTTGTCAGACTATTGGGGACATTTCATGTCAAACACATGGCCCGGGTAGTTTCATTTCAGAGCTCTGCCATCATTGTTTCCTTACGTCATCACACACACACACACACACACACACACACACACACACACACACCACAGGTTCACTTCACCTTTGGGCACCACAAAACGTCTGTGTGCACTGTATGTGCTTTGTGGGAATACATTTCGGCGTAATGCACTTGATTCAGTGCTGGCAGGATATCCAGAAAGTTCCAGTGTTTTTCCATGTTGGGGGACCACAGCCGCGTTCACAGACATGACATCATGCGACAGACAGCGTGCGTGTAACAGGCGACCCCTCGATGACAGCACTTCATCTCAGCCATTTCACATTACCTGATGTTTGGGATTACTTCACCTCAGTGTCTTTAAATGAAGCTCTCAGCACGAGTGAGTGAATTTCAGACACGTTTGACTGGCGCTCTGACACAGGGTGAGACTTGCCGTAGGTTACAGAATTTCCAAGCAACAGGCAGCCTTTGCCAAGGTTTTAGTTTGGGGATTGTTACTGTCAGACAATTATGTCATTATCATCAGTATTTTCCATGCCGGCTGTCTTATCACAGGCTGATCAGTGGGATGATTCACACTATCTTACTGCTTTTACACGCACATGAAAGACAACTGAAAATTCACATCCCCTCTAACCACTCTGGTACAGCAATTCACCGAAGTAAAGCTCTTTAAAAGCAACGGGTTACGCAACATCTCTGTCTGCTAATGTTTGTCATTAAGACATAAGCGTCTTTTACATTGATGATAATTATGGCTTCATTAAAACATGACAGGAAATTTACGGAAAGCGCCAAAATGCTCGCACGATTTTTGGCACACGGCGCCGTGGAAGAAAGAGACAGAGAGAGAGAGAGGTTAAAAATGTAATGATAGCAAAGAAGAGAAAGTCATTTTGCTGTCTAAGCTCTAATTAATGACAATCATCGTCACTGTTGTGGCCGTGCTCCAGATTGTTTCCCCGTCGTCTGTCTGTCTGTCTCTGTCGGTGTGTTTTCGTGGGCGTGGCTCCTCCTCTCTCTCTCTCTCTCTCTCTCTTTCTCTCCTGGCTCTCTGATTGCTGCCAAGCTGATTCACCTGTTACAAGCTGCACACCTGCAGACCTTCTACTCAGCAACACTGCAGTGGATCATCACCAGTGCTACTTGCTACTTTTGTAAAACTATTTCAAACTTGATGCATATTTTGAAAGATGATGAAATCCAACAAACACAGGGCTTTCATCAGGAGACCACTGTTCGTGTCCCGTGCATCACGTTACAATCAGCTGTTCGTTCGTGTCCCGTGTTCAACGACGTTCAGTTTCATTTTCACTCTACAAATGTAGTCATTTTAACCACAACCATGTCGTACTTTCCTAACATTAACTAGAGTGGTTTTTATGCTGAAAATAAAGTGACAAAGGGGCGGCACGTGACGAGTTGGGATGAGAAACTAAAAATCAATGTTGATTTATTTTAATCATGATAGTGTTTTTAGTAAACCTAACAAAGTATTGTTGTGCTTTTGTTGTTTTATTTCAATTTACAACGTCAAACACGTATTTAAAACTGAAAACGTAATTGAGAATCTAGTTTAGTTGTACGGGAACGTAATTTAGTAGCAGACAGAGTTGATTGGCAATATGTGAAACACTTAAAACACTTCAAAGTCTTTCCAAAGAGAAAAACTTTAGAAGACAGAAAGAAGAAATAGACTTTTAGGATTATGTTTTGATGAATGTAATTAATATCCAAAGCTTTATTTAAAAGGCATTTCTGGCTGAATAGTTTAGAGAAACACTTTAAACTCCTCTGTTTTCACTAGAATCTGCTTTCAGATGTGGACTTTATTTAAAATGTTTGCTTCAGTCTGGAAGGTTGAAATCTGATGAAACCGTATCCTTTTATTTCCCCGTCCTCTCTCTGTGAGTTACAGTCAAACTCAGCAGTTCCTCCGTCTCTTCTTCCACCACTAAAGCTCCTTTAGAGAGAGAGTCGCCCTCTCAGCCGTGAAAATCATTCCTGTGTTTAGACGCGGCCCTGTGACATGGGGGGCTTTTAGCACTGTGAGACCAATGAAGCGTTAGCGGCTGTCCAACGTGGTCTCACAGCTACTCAACACACAGACACCCACGGCAAAGTTGGACCTCTATTCTTATTTGAAAAAGGAAATCTGTAAAAGAAAGTGGTGATTAAACACAAAGCCTTTATGGCAAAATTCTGGAGGGCGCATTACGTCTCCACGAGTCCCTGGAGGACAGGGGGATGAAGGACGTGTTACGGTGCAGAGGCCAATCCGTCACTTAATGGGTCATGAGCCAAAATACCCTCTTTTGAACACTGATGTGCGGTATAAAGCTCCAGAAAGCCTCCAGATGGAGACTAAAAGTGACTAAGTGTTTGAGTAAGTGAGTGCGTGCCTGTGTCTTTTCTGTCTGAGTGAGTCAGCGAGCGTCTCCGGGCTGGACAGTAGATAAGAGAGGGCAGCGAGAGGCACGAGGGGATCCATTACTCACCGGATGCCTATGGAGAGAAAGCACCTGAATCGGGTTTAATGGTGGAAATGGATGCACCGTCTCCCCCGCAGAGTAATCCCCTTTATGGCCAGCGCTCACCTGTGATATATGGAAAGAAGACAGATGCCAGCGAGGGAGGCGGCGGGACACAGAGGTGATTGGACAGACTCTTTCTGGGCGATGCGGAGGCCGAGCGCTGCTTTGAACTCTCGCCATAATCCAGGGTCACGCTGGGGCTGATTGAGTGCTGTGCTGCTCCCAAAGGAGAGCACAAGGATGAGAACTTACTTTCAGCTGGAAGAGGAAGATGTTAATGGACGAACCTCGAGCTATAGCTCTGTTAAAGTGGACTCCGCTTCGAGTTACGGAAAGCAGGCCGAACCATACTCGCCAACCTTGAGACTTTAAAAAAAGGGAAGAAGTGAAAAATTTCAGTTTCAGAGACTTTGTTTCCTTCATTCTGGTGACTTTAAAAGAGTGAAAATAACATAATAAGTACACTGCAACAGCATTTTGATGTTAAACTTGAGTATTTCTGTCTTTTAGTTCTCTCCATTTCTCTCTGCATCTCTCAGTCACTGAAGGTCCTTTCAGACATGTGACAACGCCACCACTGCGCTGCTCACATCTCTGGTAAACACCAGATTTAAAGTAGTGCTTTTCTGTGATTCTTTGTGGAGAAACTTGATTAAATCAACTAATCGATTAGTCGTCAAAATCGTACGAGTTGGTCGACTCCACACTGATACACTTTCATTTTAAAATGAAAATGATCTCCTTCCAGGCGAGCGTTTTAGGGCCGTTTCAGAATGAATCTCCGTCCGTACTACCTCGCCTGAAAACTCATATCACATGACATGTTCACGTACACGAGTCGGTGTAAAAGCGCTCTAATAATAGCTTTCCTCCTGGGCATGTAGGTAGTAGTAATATTATAAAATGCAGAATTTAACAGCACATTTAACTTCAGCAACGCTTGTAACTGGTTATCCAGGTAGAAATGAACCGCTGGGGGTCGAGGCTGATGTCGTTTGTCAAAAAGGTCCACGTGACGAATCAGGGAAGGACACGTCATGACTGATGAGACCCAATCAGGAAGCGAACATGGGCGTCTGTGTCATCGTTTGTAAAGGTCTCCGTTTCTGTCCGTCCAGACTGAAACACGACCCTGGGGTTTCAAAACTAAAACGGGATAAGCAGCGCTTTCAAACGTCTCCGTTTTAGGGGCTCAAAAACGCTGAAGTAGTGTTGACGTTAGACATTAGACATTAACGTAGCAAAAGTTGTGTTTGAAAATGAAAGTAGAATAAAAATTGAAGCAGAAACAAAAGTTCCATCTAGGAAATAAACACAGAACTGAACCAAGACACTTTAATCAAACTGGAAGGTGCAGCCCAAAGACCAAATTGTCATGCTTTTGTTATTTGAATGAATCTCACAGCTTTCCTTTCTCTAAACACAGACATGAATGAAACCAGAGCTGCGATTGTTTACTTCCAGGTGTGCTCTTCAGCGTTTCTGATCATATTATCTCATAAAGAATTCATAACAAAGCGATGAAATATAACGAGGCCAAGTGAGTGTAAAGATATTTGCCTTCTCACTTTTTAAATATTGATATACGGCTGCAATAAAAGAAACAAAGTTAATATCCAACGCAACCGGCTGAGAGAGGTCCTGCAGGCCGACTCATACACTGTATGAAATGAAAGCTGATATCCACAGTCGGGCATTCTGCTGATGACACATGAGCCTGTTTAATAATTGATATGTTTATGCCCTTCCTGCTTTGCATTTGCATCATGAAAACACTAAGAAGTTAATATTGGGAGTATTGCTCTGGGGATGTGATCGTGTTGAGGATGAAAGTGGGAAGGCTTATGAATACAACGACATTACACAGACTTTCGGCCTGTCATGACGACGCAAATGTCCTTTGTACGCAACGCAAACGTCCGCAGTTAAATTTAGGCAAGAAAAACGCTTAGTTAAGGTAAGGGAAAACATCATGGTTGGGCTTAAAATAAGTATGTAAACCAATAGATGTATAAAGAGAACTGGATACAGCGTTGAAGGTGGGGCCCCGTTGAAAGTTGCTCAGAAGCCAAAATGACTCGGCCTCCGTCTGGAAAAGTACCCGGATCTTGGGCACGTGCGTAGTAGCGTCCGCTACTTTAAGAATTTAATGATTTAAATAAGAGCTATTAGAGTGTTCGTACTGGGAAGTTGATCCACCTAAAAAAAAAAGTTTGAAAAATGTTGGAAAACAAAAGTCTAAACAATGTCTGAAAAAGGTAAAAAAAAAAAAAAAAAAATGAAAAAAAAAAGTCTGAAAAATGTTGGAAAACAAAAGTCTAAACAATGTCTGAAAATGGTAAAAAAAAAAAAGTCTGAAAAATGT
>CAKAOI010026941.1:0-18427 GCA_916701655.1 Sebastiscus albofasciatus
TATTCACTCTTGTACAACATTAAAGAGACCAGCATGTATATTCCACAATCATTTATTTACAAGATAATAAAGGTTTAAAACACAATATTAATCTAACTAAATAACTAAACTAAACAAACCAAACAAAGTGTGTAAGCATGTGTGTGAGAGAGAGAGAGAGAGGGAGAGAAACAAGATGGCTTCTTGTCTCAAGATGTCTGCCTACAGACAAAAGGGGGCGAGCACTGTAAAACTACAAAGATGGCGGAATCAAAGATGGCCACCAGCATATCATCACATGACCTCTTTGTTCTTCGGAACACATGTGCTCAGGAAGAACAAAGAGGGAGGTGATGTGGGGTTAAGATTATCTGAAGCTGTATGTTTATGTTTAACTAATTCACAGTTTCTGTATGTGATCTTTATGTGTGTTAGATATGCAGTGGGTTAGAAAAGATGGTTAGTTTGCATGCAAGACCTTGTCTATGTGAAGCATAAACTAAACGCATCAGATGTGGCAAAGCCAGATACCCAAATACAAATAACTACAATTAATAAAACAGTCAAACTCAATGAATAACATTAAACATATTAATACAGGTACAGATAAGAAATCAATGTTGAACAGTCTTGCTCAGCCATGTGCTATTGCTAATGCTAAGGTAAGCCCAGTACGTTACCGATCCATGAAAGAACAGGGTTTGTAATTCCACGTGTTGAAGTTGTGGTTCCAAATCAAAGATGTTGTCTTTGAAGTTAGTTGGTCAAAGGCAGGCTCTCGCGTCATCTGCCTTTTGGTTCCTTGTGTTGAAATGGCTGTTTCCTAACAGGCCATTGATCAGAGAGCAGAGCTGCTTCCGGTCTGGAGAGCAGGAAGAGCTGATCACCTCTCGCAGGTCAGGAGAGATGTGAGGGAAGAGTGGAAAGAGAGAGGAACAAAGACATTCCTCTGGTTTTGTTCTAGGGGATTTTCACACCTAGGTGTGAATGCTGGAGTAGCCAATGGCAGCTGAGCTGAGTCCAGTGGTAAGGATCATGTTACTGAGTTCATGAGGTCACTGGTCACCAGCCATTGGCTGGGTACTCAAGGATCCTGAGAAGCACAGTTCAATTGTCTCTTCCACCAGAAATGGCAGGTCCCTACATGTTGCTTGACTGGCTCTCTGGCTGGTTTAGCCGGTAATGGGAGGTTTATTTTTTTTATTGTGGTTGAAATTAAGACGACGACGGTGTTCATTCCTCTCTCATTTTCCGCCATTGAATCGCCATTCACCGATACTACCTTTTGTTTATCGCTGTGCGTAAATGCATAAAGGTGAGTGTGCTGATATTTATTATTGCAAACCAGATATTAGAGTGATTATTTAGTAACATCTCTGCCAGTAATTTTCCAATTTCTCAAGTCTGTTTCCGTGTTGTTTAATTGCGACACACATCCGTACCTTGAGCAGGTGAGCCAACTTTAACCACCTGTTTCCTTGGAGAGCTCATCTCCTTTAATTCACTTCTTTAGACTACTACTGTAAAACCTAGTGAAAGTTGATTTAGGGGCTTCTATTGAACATGCAACTATTACTTCATAGCTGATCCATGAACACTTCAGCAGTCAGAGTTCACCTCTCACCTATATCTTGTTCTCAAATGAAGGCAAACTTGTTAAGCAGCCTGGTCACACTTACACAGCACAGCCAGGCCAATCTATTGGCCTGTGGGGAGTTAATCATTACGGTTATTGACAACCACAGAGAGGACCTGAGACTAAAGCTATCACTTGCATTTCCTAAGGCTTTGTGTTTTCTGTGCTTTCCTTTCTCTGCTCCTCCTCACTCCTCTGGTGTTTTATTTTTACAGATAAATCTCTCTCAGTCATGACCGACCTCAAGCCCAAAGCAGAGAGCCGAGGCGATGAAGCCGAGGGCCCGGACGGAGGCTGGGGCTGGGTGCTGGTCGGCGCCACATTCGTCAGCACGAGCCTGGTGTTCGGCCTGATGCGCAGCCTGGGGATCTTCTTTGTGGAGTTCGTCCAGTACTTTGATGAGAGCGCCCAGGCCATCTCCTGGATCTCATCCACGGGCCTGGCGGCACAGCAGTTCTTCAGTGAGTCACTGTGTGTTTGTAATGACGGCTATAACTAACTCTTTTTTTTAATCACTGATTAATCTGTTGACATGAAACTGAGAGAAGCAGCTTGATAAATGATCACACAGGTGTAACTAAAGAGAAGCAGACAATTTATGGAAGCATTTTTAAATTATGCGCCATGTTACAGATGGTTTATGAGAAAGGGGCTGCAACTCATTAACCCTTTAACAAGCACCAGCGGGTCACTCATTAAAAACTCATGGTGTGCAGCCAAAGATTGTTCAAACACACATAACTTGTTGAAAATTGTAGCGGGAAAGTTTACAAAGATGCCAAATATGTCCGGCTGAGTTTGGGGGGGAATGTGTGGAAAAATGTGACACAAGTTATCTAGAAATATTTATTTAATTTTCATTGTGCAGCCATAAAAAAAATGGCATGAGATGATTTTAACAACCTGAAAAATACTTAAAGGATAACTTCGGTATTTTTTAGGGGACGTCAGTTTACGTCCGCTAAACAAGCTGTAATGTGATCAATTGGGGCAACCTGATATTGTCCGTTTATGTTCACTAAAAGTGCTTGTTTTTGCCACTGACAGGCTCAGATTGTTATTATAAATGTCTGACAACATTATGGAAAGAGCCCTACGAGAACTGAAATGTTTTTTTTTTACCTTTCGCTTGATCCGGTCTGTTTGTTATTGTGTGTCTTGCTCGGAGAAGCCTCGGGCTGAAATCCCAAAATATTCAGCCATGACACAAAGCTACGCTTTCTGTACTCCAATATAACAAACTCTGACAACACCGGTGTCCCGTGGTACTCCTCTCTCCACTCTCACTCACGTTTCCACCATTGTCTCTTCTGTCACATGACACAATGACAAACAGAAAGCGAAAGGTAAGAAAAACATTTCAGTTCTCTGTAGGGTTCTTACCATAATGTTGCCAGACACTTATAATAACAATCTGAGCCTGTCAGTGGTAAAAACAAGCACTTTTAGTGGACGTTAAAGACGGTACCAGGTTGCCCCAATTGATTACATTACAGCTCGTTAGGCGGCTGCAGTGCTCTCCCTTAATACTGGACCAATTTTAAAAAGTGTTGTCCCCATTAGTCACTTAGACACAAAGGTCCAGGTCCAGGTTGATCCTTTAAGTATTTTTCAGGTTATTAAATTCATCTCATGGCATTTTTATGGCTGCAAATGTTGTCCCCATTAGTCACTCAGACACAAAAACATGGGAAAATAGGGTCCAGGTTGAAAAATACCAAAGTTATCCTTTAAGGGGAAACAAAAGTGGAAATTAAAATGCACATTAAAATGAAGATGACCTTCATACTTTGTTTAACATTGACATCCACTGACATTTTGTTGGCGATAGCATGCACATATTGTGGTTATTAAGTTGTCTGCAGTTATTTGGCTTTAAGCTAAATAGTCGTGTGTGTGTGTTTGTAGGTCCGCTGGGTGCAGCACTATGTAATGCATACGATGCCCGGGTGGTGGTGATGGTGGGGGGCTGTCTCGCTGGACTAGGCCTCATACTCGCCTCGCAGGCCACCCGTCTCGTTCACCTCTACCTCACCATGGGTGTTATTTCAGGTAACAACAATCAAGATAACTGCTTTAGTTGTTGTTCCTCAACTGGAGAAGAAAACATCCATGTAGATGCTTTGTAAAGTCATCTTTGTTTACCTGGTAAACTGTTAACCGAGTTAATTGCAGGTGATAACAGTGACCTCTTGCTATGGGTCATCTCTCGTCCTCTCTCCTCCAGGTTTGGGCTGGGGGCTGGTCTTCACTCCTATGGTGGCTACAGTCATGGCTAACTTCACTCGCCGGCGCACCCTGGCGTTGGGACTGGCGTTCTCCAGCATCGGCCTCTCCTCCTTCGCTTTCAACCCGCTCTTCCAGCTGCTGGTGGAGATGTACGCCTGGCGAGGGGCTCTCCTGATTCTGGGGGCCCTCAGCCTCAACATCGTGCCCTGTGGGGCTCTCATCCGCCCACATCGACGCTCCAAAGCCCCAGCAAAGGTGGAAGAAGGCACTAGTGTCTTCCTCTGTTGCTATATTGAGAAAAATACATGCTTTTATCATGAAAAAACAGAAACTCAGCATTTCCTTCTTCCCCCCAGGTGGATTCAGAGAGCAGGTCATCATGTGGTGCAGTGCTGCGCAGAGTCTCCTCCTACCTGGAGCTGTCGCTGCTCGTCGAGAGGCCTTACATCACCTACACGTTGGCCATCAGTCTCCTTAACGTCGGCTACTTTGTGCCGTATTTCCACCTGGTGGCCCACAGCCGCCAAGCTGGCTTCTCAGAGTACCAATCTGCTTTCGTCATGTCAGCTGCTGGCGCTTCAGACATTCTGGGCCGCGTAGTGTCGGGCTGGTTCTCAGACCTGCGTCACTTTCGGCTGATTCATTTACTGACCGCGTGGACGGCGCTAGCGGGGGTGTTCATCATGTTGCTGCCCGTGAGCTCCTTGTGCGGCTCCTACACCGCGCTGATGGCGATCAGCCTCCTCTACGGCTTCTGCTCTGGGGCGCTGACCTCTGTGGTATTCGCGGTGGTGCCCTTGATTGTGGGCGTGGAGCGCACGATGGGGGGCCTCGGGCTGCTGCAGCTCATCGAGAGCAGCGCGGGACTGCTGGGGACGCCTCTGTCAGGTACAAGCTCATTGGAGGAGCAGGGTTCCTCCAGAGTTTTGGTTGCACAGTCCGTAACTATGTAGGTCATGTCACCTTGTGTCATGTTATCTAAAGTGACCTAAATCAGTCCATAAACACAAGATAACACAATGAAGCCACAAGTAGTCAAACATTAATTGAAAGCCGGTAATCAGGATCAGTTAGTTCTGACATCCATTTCCAACCTCACCAAATTATAGCCAATATAGTAAGAGCAGAATGTCTTAAAGGGCCAGTACACCCTAATTACAAAAACAATTCTCACCTAGTGATTTTTTAGACATGTAGAGTTTTTGTTTCAGAGCACTATTCCCAGACATTTTCACCACAGACTTGTTGTCATAGTAGGCAAAGCACAGGTGACACTAATAACATTAATGATAGCTCTCCACCAGCAGTAATTAATGTCATTAGTTACACCTGACATGTTTTACAAGTGAAAACATCTGCTGTGAAAAAGTTCAGTTCAACTTCTCTCCACACTTTCCCCCTCTTTCATGTGATAACTCAAAAACAGATATCTCACAAGAGGTAATTGTTTTTTTTTTTATTTAGTTGAGCTGGCCTTTTAAAAACCTGCATAGACGTAACAAACGCGTGTCACAGTAATAAAACCATAGGAGCTTCTCTTTTGAATGATTAAACACATGATTCTGCACAGCACAGATCACTTTAGAGTAAAGCCTTGATTATAAAATAATCAGTAGAGGTGTGGACTCGAGTCAGACTCCAAGCACAAATTTGATGACTTTAGACATGACAAAATCAAAGAAGACTTGCAACTCAATTTGGGCTTTAATACCAATGACTTGTGACTTCACTAGGACTTGAGCCTTTTGACTTGAAAATACTTGATACCTTCCCCAAGCCCAAAGATTAAAAAGTTATTTATAAAGTGTGCCACGAATCAATCAGTCTTGACTTGGAACTTGACTCGGGACTTATCAGTTTTGACTCGGGACGTGACTCTGGACTTATCAGTTTTGACTTGGAACTTGACTCAAAATGTATTAGTTTTGACTTGGGACTTGACTCTGGACTTAATCGGCCTTGACTTGGGACTTGACTCGGGATTTATTGGTCCTTAAATTTGGACCTGTCTCTGGATTTATCAGTTTTGACTTGGGACTTGACCTGGGTCATATCGGTCTTGAATTGGTACTTGACTCTGGACTTATTGGTCTTGACTTGGGACTTGAGTCAGGATTTATCAGTCTTGACTTGGAACTTGACTTGGAACTTGTCAGTCTTGACTTGGGACTTGACTCAGGACTTCAATGCAAAGACTTGGAACTTACTTGCGACTTGCAAAACGATGACTTGGTCCCACCTCTGGCTTCTAGTATACATTGCAATGTGTGTTTTTCTTAATTAGCACGAGGCTAACATTATGCACTTCTTCATAGTTCTTCATAGTTTCTCGTCAGTTTTTTTTTGTTCTTTGATTTTCTTAACCTCAATTTAGAGATTTCTTTTACTTCTTGTGCAACATCTTTTGTTCATGTGTGAATATTTTCTCTTGTCTCCATGTCTCAAGGTTTGCTCAAGGACATCACTGGCAACTACATGGCTTCCTTCATGGTGGCAGGCAGTTTCCTCATTCTGGGTACTTTGCTCATGACTACGCTGCCTCACTACTTCTCCTGCACAGACCCGCCGCCTCCTCGGAGACGTTCAGTCGGCGACAAAGATAAAGGTTTACATCCAGAGCAGGAACAGATGCATGGCTCGCCTTCTGACATGAGTCACGGAGGAGTTAATGATCTGACAGTTTAAGTAACCAATAAACAGCACAGTAAGACTGTGTGAGTCAAGTGTTCAAGAGCCTTGTTGATGCTCTTCAGTCCAGCTAAACTACCGATGGCGCCAACCTGAAGGACTTGGGACTCCGCCAGCCTGAAGACACCATTAATATGCTGCTCCACATGCCGCTGAATGGCTACATGTTGGCATTATACCTCAGAGATACAGACCCAAAGAAGAAAGAAGCGTACTGTGAAGACTCCTCACTTTTGTTACACACCCTAACCTCAGATTAATGTTCAGCACCTTCTGCCTAAAAGGAAACGCTGGATATTTCAAATACTTTATTTGCAACGTACAGATGTGTGGTTGCTTTACATAAACAGTAGGATGGCACGCAGGATAGGAAATGTGAAAGAAAATGTGTTTTTATTATTATTATTATCATGAAACATGCCATTAAGTTTCTAAATACTTGACAAAAGAAACTAAGAAGCCGTATTTTCTTAGTAGTTTGTGTGAATGTAAATTGTATTCTGTTGCTGTAAGTCTGACCAGCATATTTAAATAATGCACATACATAATTAATCTTCACTATCACTATCATTCATGAATTCAAGAATGTCTTAATGATTAGCAGCACCCGTCTGTGTTATGAGCACAGTAATAGCTCTAAAAGAGCTGTAGACTCCAGCACTGTTTCCAGCAACTCTCTCTTCAGGACTTTCTCTTTCCATCAGTGCATTATGTTGCTGGGTAGGAATACAAGACTGTTATTATTTCTCAAGTGCACTTTCTGATCATGAAATCATTGCTTGCATAAGCACTTTGTACTTTTTGTAAATCATAAACTGTGGCTTTGACAATAGCTGAATGAACGCCAGGTTTGCAGGACCAAGACAACACGGTCGCTGTGACCTGCTGGCTACTTTTCAATGCAAAAAGCCTGTGACTTATAAGTAAATTACCACTCAAACATCCAGCCTGCAGCCGGTAGTGCCTAGAAGGTAACCCGCAAATTGTGAAATCGGATTTGAGATCTGCAAAAACTTGGGAAAACTCTCACGAGACTCGCTGCCCGACGACCTATCTTAACCTTAACTATTCGGTTCCCTTCTAGATACTACCCCTGCAACCTGACACTGTTTTAAATGTACATTTTTTAATGTTAAAATTTAATATTTTGTACTCACTCTTGATTAAAAAGCAATGTATTTTGTTTTAATGCGTCTTCATTTTTAGTAGTATCTTTGTCTCAGGCAACTTTTTGCTTATGATAAAATGATGGCGCCCTCTGCTGGGGATGTGTACTCATCATGACAGCAAAACTACTGCACACTAAAAGATAAACTTAGTTACTTGTAATTATAGTTTAATAACTTGAACGCACGTAAATGTAAGTTTTGTATTGCAGTTTATTTGATCATGATTCAAATCTGGAGTACCTCACACAGTGTAACAAAACAGACATAATGTATACATTACAATTCGATGGAAGACAGTTGGCTCTTTACAACAATGGTGTCCATTTCGAACAAACTTTTGCGTTTTCATGTAACAATTCAATAGAAATGGCAGAGGAACATAAAAACACTGCGCTTTTAGTTAAAGGGGACATATTATGCTCATTTTCAGGTTCATGTTCTACTGTTTACATGCTTTAATGTTCAAAAAACACATTATTTTTCTATTACTGTCTGTTTGAATATACCTGTATTCACCATTTTAGCGCCTGTATCTTTAAGCCCCCCTCCCAATAAAGCCCAGTCTGCTCTGATTGGCTTGCGAGAAAAATATGGGTTAGGTTTGCGCTAATTTCACGGGTGGTTTTTTTTCTTAAAAGGTGGTTAAATTCTATATTCAGAGCATTAATATAGCAGCAAACAATTATTTGCTATGTAAAAATATAAGGCCGGCCGCGTGTGCTTTTAATTACAGCTGATAACACCGTCCCGACCGTCGGTGTCATCGCCCATCACCCTCCGATTCCCCCTCAGGTAAACACCGTTGTCTCTGTCAGCACTTTCGCCGTTGTTTGCAGTGTTAGCGCTGTTAGCACCATTAACTGCAAGCTGCCCAGCTCGCCATGTTGAGAGCCGTTGAGAGGCAATAGAAATGCTCCCAATCCCGTATTTCGCACCTTTAAATGCAGACCTAATAGTCGGAGATCGTGTCACAAATGTTTGTTAACTTACTGAAGAGACTTTAGTTGATTTTAGCTTTTTTACAGTGGAAATTTGGGTTTTTAAAACAGCTGCCATGGTTCGGGCTTGGGCAGAAACTATGTGTGTTCCTGTAGGGCCGGGCCTGATTTTTGAGTCCGATCATCGCTCTAGTGGAGATACTAGATTGGGGGTGGTATATTGTAATGAGCCTGTATGTGACATAGGAAGGGGAGCCAAATCTGAATGTTGAATCACATGTTTTCTGATCTAGGCAGCCCACAAAAAAACTGACCTGGTTGTCTTATTTCACAGTTTGTGGGTTGGTAGGCAAAAATGAGTTTTTCATGACATGTCCCCTTTAAAAAAAAAAAAACAGATTTAATTAAGAAATCTTGGCAGAGTGATGTTGTTACCCTCTGCTACACATAAAGACACCTCATGCTGCTCTCATAAAGCTGCTCCAGTGTTCCCACTCGGACGCAATTGTTCTGGTCTGACGTGTTCGCACAAAGAATTCACTGTTTGGAGCGTTCATCCCCTCTGAAGTCAACACCAGCTGAGCTATGACTGAACACATGGCAGGTAGCCAGGGGAAAATCTATGTGTCTGACATGTGAGTTGGATACTAGCATGTTTCTCTGCATACGTGTTTGAAAAAGTGTGAAATGTGGCATTGTACAGCGAAGGTGAAGAGGAGGCGACAGCTTGTTAGGGTTTGGGGTCTGCACTGCGGCGTTTGAGCTTCTCTGGGTTGTTTGAAGCCATGTGTGAAAAGTCTCTGAAGATGTCATGGTAGGTTTCATCACCTGGAAAAGACCAGAGAAGAAGACATTAAAGCTTGACATTTCTTAAACAGTACTAAAAGCGTTAATAAGTTTCAAATTAATGCCATCTCTCTCTTCTGGGATTAAATTCTTGGCTTTCTTTCTAATGAGACGCAGCTGTGTTTGAAGCATAACATCTTTCATCAAAAGCTGCATCATTTCGGAGAGGACAAATTTAATCGCCGTAACTCCCAACAACTATTTCCTGAACACATTTAGAGTTGCAGCCCTAAAGCAAGAAGCATGCAACTGAACAAATAAACACGCATCAGGGGCACGCACATGCACTTTACCTCTGTGTTTGCAGTAGGTGGCACACTGCACAAGCAGTTGAGACGAGCCGGACACCTCGGCGGGCAGAAGACAAAAAAGGCACACAACAAAGACACAGTGATAAAGCACAGCACGTCAAATACTGACCAGCAGTTTGTTTCAAGCAGACAAAAGCATCACGCTTCCATTCCTTCATGATGTGAAACCGTGATTGAATACAGCTTTACACAAGAAACTTCACAAAAAGCCACTAATGGACAATCATGAAAGAATGGACTTTGCAGCTTGAGAAAGAGCCGAATGAGAAAACGCAAACAAAACCCACTGTTAACCTTCAGCTCGAGAGCTGCAGCACAGAGTGCTTGAAATTCTGATAAATACAAACACGTAATATGTAACAGAGTTCAAACTGTGTCGCTATTCACAGAATAGCAGGATAAAATGGTCCTTGAGAACCAAACCCGACAATGAATTTAGCTTACATAACTGGACTGAAAAAGACAGCCCAATAAAATATACTGGGTGGATTATGAGACAATGGACCGCTGGGCACAGACCATGGAGTTTATATAAAGATGGACGACACACCTCCACTTCCTCCCACTGTACAGAAATGAAGCCAAAATATCCCGGATACCAGAGCTGCCATCGTAAGATTTTGATTTCCGAACCAATCACAAGCCGAGTACGGCCGCAGCTTGTCAGCGAGAGAGACTCACAGCTGCCAATCATGACGTCTCACCCCCTTTTCATAGCATCAAATAACTAATTAAAACCAAACTTAATGAAAACTTGATAAGAACTACCTAAAATGACAGAAACCATCTTTGGGAAAACATTTTTTTTTACATCTACTTTGACTTTTTAGTTTGGCCCATGTCCCATCTGCTAACATGGAGGGGGCGGGCTTTATGACCTATACTGCAGCCAGCCACCAGGGGGCGATCCAGATGTTTTGGCTTCACTTTTGGGGAGCTATCATGCTGTCCATTTTTATAGATTGCACACATGCAAAAGGCCCCACCACCCCTCATACTTGGAGCTAGGACTCTATTTGCGTGTCTCTTTATGGACATTTTTAGTCTCTTTGTAGTTGTTTTGTGTCAATTTGTAGTCATTTAATGTCTCTGAGGTCATTTTTGTCTCTCTGTAGTTGTGACACACGTCACTTTGTAGTTGTTTTGTGTCAATTTGTAGTCATTTTACGTCTCTGAGGTCATTTTTGTCTCTCTGTAGTTGTGGCACACGTCACTTTGTAGTTGTTTTGTGTCAATTTGTAGTCATTTTACGTCTCTGAGGTCATTTTTGTCTCTGTAGTTGTGACACACGTCACTTTGTAGTTGTTTTGTGTCAATTTGTAGTCATTTTACGTCTCTGAGGTCATTTTTGTCTCTCTGTAGTTGTGACACACGTCACTTTGTAGTTGTATTTGTGTCTCTTTGTAGTTGTTTTATGTTTCTTTGTGGTCTTTTTTAGTCTCTTTCTGGTTGGCTCGTGTCCCTCTGAGTGACATTTTGTAGGTGAAAGCCAGCGAGGCCCCTGAGCCTGTGCCCGGTAGGCCCATTCAATAATCCATCCATGCTCAGTACACATGGAGATACATAATAAAATTGATCTGATAAAGCCAGAACACTGTACATACTGTACATAAAAATATCCCAAATATACAATATCAGAAAAAAATAGGCCTGACATAGGTCTATTATTATATATATATTTTCTTAAATGTTATACAACAATGGAAACACCCACATGCAGCACTCCCTATGGACAAGGTATTCAGAGGTTTTGTGGGTTTGAAAGTGCAGGATGATGTGCGTTTGTAATTCAAAGTGCAACGTGGACTTTTGTTTCACAAGACATTTCCCCGTCTTCACTGATGCGATAAATCTGTTCTCACTTATGTCCTTGAGCCTTTATACTGTCGTACCCTGTGTTCTGGCTCTTTATAGCTTTACAATAATTGAATTTTATGATTTCTCAATGAAGGCAATTTTTCTTTCAAATCTTAGAAGCGATGACACATTTTTCCTTGAAGGATGTTTGTGGAAGGCCAGGATCATTTCTCTGCAGATGCTGCAGATAAACACCACATGACACTGCAAAACCAGTGTTTTCTGATGCTTAACAACTTGACAAAAACATGTGTTTTCCTTTAAGCTTATAACCAAAAACAAGCTCATTCCAGAGTCACTACCCATCTCTTGTCCTGGACTCATGTTTTCCCCACTAGTCATTTTGCCCCCCCAGAGCCCAGTCACTTATGTGGTTCTTTAAAGCCTGGAGGCTCTTCCTGCCGTGGGCCCGCCCACCGCCTTTTCCACCCAGTACATCCCCAGACCCTTGCCCCCCCGAGTGACCTGATTGGCCAAACGCTCCGTCCATCTCCCGCATTTCCTTGTTCATTTTGGCAATCCGCAGCCTGAAAAAGGAGAAGATGAGTCAGAAAAGCTGCTGTTGATAACTAGTTTTACATCGTCACATTATGAGGCTTTTTCTTGTCCCAAATACTCACAAAGTGACGATGTCAGCGTTGGCGGCGTCCACGGCAATAGTTATGGGGTCTTTCTGGTTCTTGTCTTTGGCGTTGTAATCTGCCCCTCGCTTCAGGAAGAGACAAACCAACCTGGGGAAGCAAAGAGATGCATGAAGTGGGTGAGATCCTGACAGCTAGTTATAACTCCTGCTTACTGTAGTCAATTTCCACTGTAGGAACTTTTCTAGTGTCCCGGGAACCATTTCAGAAAATCAGGAACTTCACTTTTCTTCTTCACCTCTGTATGTCTTTTTAGTATCCGTTCATTACATCAATTTAAACATTAGACTTGAGCAACATTAACAGGTGAATAGGGTTCAAATTCTAACTAATAGATATCATCATGAGACTTCCCCAGTTGATTACTTACTTCAAGACAATCATTTTTCTGAAATGTTATGCTAACTTTTAGTGAATTAAGGAGAAATCTACAGATGCAAATAGACATGTTATAGTAAAATCAACAACTAAATGTGTATTTTGGATGTTTTCTTTCCACTAATCTGGCTCCTTTTCTGTTGCGGAAGCAAAATAGCCCAAAATCTCAAAATTGACCAGTGCATGAAAAATGATGTTGCCTGTAGTGTCTCGCCTTAAATAAATAGTAAGAACAACACGCTGACGATGTGATGTTGATTCGTCACGTATATGACAGCTGCATCTCAAAGATCACCGTGACTTGAGTGCACAAAGGGGACTTTCAGTTCCTAGTTTTGTTCCTGAATTAAGTGCCTGTATCTTAATAGTTCTTGGAACAATTTGGTCCAAAATAGTTCTCTTGTAAACCTTGTTCTTGAATGTACTGTAAAAATAAATCTTACTCTTAAATTATGACAAATCATGCTCCCAACTTGTGCTCCACAGCAGAAGTCTACAGTCTGACCCAGGTCAGATGAGATTACAGACGGATGCTAACTTGACTTTGTGATAAGCAGTACAGGTACAGGTAGAGAAATAATGGGCTCTATGTTATCTGCATTTTAGCCCTCTCAGTTTGCCAAATAAATAACCACGTTCATTTGGCAAAGATCACTTAGTAGAAATGTTGCTGTACAGCTACGATGGCCGACTTTGCACTGCTTAAAAAGGAAGCATTTGTCATCTATACCCATAAATCAACTGCAAACACATCCTGAAGTCGAGCTGTGAAATGTCTTAACTCCTCTTTAGGAGACTCTTTTGTATTTGAATTTAATTCATCACTTCTTTGTGGTGAGATTTCCCACTTTACACAACAAGGAACGTCATTTGGGCAACAGGATGGATCTACTTAGCTTCGTTAATGGTTCTGGGCGCCGCGCCAGAAGGCTTAAATAGATTTTCTGTCAGTGTGTGTACATAAAGTAATCTGTTTATTTTTCTGCACTTGTATTTCTTTCTGTGTCAGTGTCTATTGTTGTTTGCATCTGTATGTGTATCTTTTTATTTTATTTTATTGTTACATATCAAATTGGTCATTGTTGTGAGTCTGATGGCGTATTTATGTCTCTAGAATTAATCCACCTTTTGTCACATGTTGTCACCTTTTGAACACCTTTTTTTGTCAGTGTGCAGGTGATTTGTCTATGAAATAGGACTGTTCATATGTGTGACAGCATGTGTGTGTGTGTGTGACAGTGTGTCCTACCCGGTGTGACCCAGGATAGTGGCGTGGTGAAGCGGTCCTCTCCCGTTGCTGTCTGCCTGGTTGACGTTGGCACCGTTCTGCAGCAGGAACTCGCAGGCCGCCAGGGCATTCTGGGTAGGAAACAGGACTGTGTGAGCTGCCATTTATGTATTTTTTAATAGAGTTGGGTCAATTTCCGGTTGTGCTGGCATTTGTCATTATGACACGTTCTGGCAAATTAAGAAGTAGCGGACATCAGCGACCTGTGCCAACGGCGTCACGGCTGCTAAATCCAGCTTGTATTGCATTAGTATTAGTAATAAGCAATATAATATGTTAATGAACATGAGTATAAAATACAGGATGTAAACATGCAGGAGTTAGCAAAACTGCTAATCTTCATCCTTAGTCCCGAGGCAGCAACACTAAATGTATGAATCCCCACTAGAGGGCCCTAAAGGCTGCAAAGTATGACAGTTTCCTGATGGTGGTGCTAAAGGAGAGGTCAGGAGGTCAAAATCATCCCGATTCATCGTCAGGGGAACATTAGCATTAACATCAAATTTAATGGCAATGCTCTCCTCACCGCTGAGACAGCCTGTATCAGCGGCGTGCTGGACTCCTCGGCCCCGTTGACCCAGCTGACGTCGGCTCCGTGGGCCAAAGCGTCCGCCATGACGGGGAAGTTCTGCAGGGCTGCCGAGCGGTACAGCAGCGCCCCGGGGTGAAGTCCGCTCAGATCCTCTTCTTCTTCTTCCACATCTGAGGGGGAGCGGAGGGTTAACTCTTTTTGAAGTTTTTCACACCCAATTTAAAAATGTTCTAGTCTGACAGTTCATGTTAAACATGTTGTACAAGCTTGCTTTCGTTGTCAGGTCAAATGTATTCATCAGTGCGTCGTGTTTTTATCTCACCTTTGTGTGTATTGTTCTTTTGGACAAGGTCGCTGGGGCTCAGCCCTGAGGAAACAGAGAGAGAGACGTGATTACTGGTTTATCCTGCTGACTGCAACACACATAACATATGGCAGACTAGGCCCTTAGGATTATCAACTTTTGCTGGATCACCAGTTTTGGGGATTGTGCGAGTGTGTGTGGGTGTGTTTCTGTTCTGTTGACATCAGCAGGATCAGGAAGAGTGATGAACTAGACAGCAAGCTGCGCTATTAGACCTTTAAAAGCCACACTGGTTTCCATCCATCAGTCCTTTACTCCTGTCTCTCTGTGTTTACCTGTGACCCGAGGCAGAGTGGCTCGGTTCGGTTTGGGTTTGAGCGGCGGGCGCTGTACGGTCCGGTCCTGCGTGCCCGCGCGGTTTCTCCTGCCGCTGGATCGCCTCAGCAGGGTGTTCCTGCCGGTCTCGGGCAGCTTTTGGATGAACTTCTTTTCGACGTACTTTGATCGGATCCACGACTCCTTATCTCCTCTGAGGGACAGAGATGATAGATTAGAACGTAAGAAAGGAATTAATATTTCCTCAGCAAACTTCTCTCACACAAAACAAAAGAGGCCGACATGCAGGGTTGAATTCGTCAGTACGTTTCTGGTTTTACTTGTTCACAGTTTGACTCCACAACTTGCTTGTGCAGCTGTGAGACAAGAATGCTTCACACATGGCCCCGAGGCGCTCGGTGTCTTTTAATTAAGTCATAAATTCAGTTAAAAAGAGCTGTATTTAGGACTTAAAGTGCCTCCTTTATTTACCATTTAATTACAGCACAAATGCAAGCTGTCTCCCACTTTAAAACAATTAAATTCATGTTAATCAGCTGTGTACTATAAGGCACTTACAAATAAAATAACAAATAACATAAACCCCAGACGAGACAAGACTGAAAGCTCATGCCGCAGAAAGCATGCAGCCTCACAGCAAGTTTCCGGAGGACACTTGCTGTGAGTCACAACGTTAATCATGTGTGTCATGTACCTGTGGCACTTCCTGTCTGCTGCGACACAACAGAGAGGAGAAGAGGAAGTCAAAAAATAAGTCTAAAGAGAGTTATAGGCCGCTGATATAATCATCTGTAAACCACATAGATCTTTGCAGACGGTACATTTGCATTCTCGATACACATAAACCGTTTCAGAGTTGTGGAGAGCTGGAGCAAAATCCACTCACACACTCAGAGGCGTTGCAAGTTAGGTCTTCATCATCAATGTACAAATAGACAGAATCAAAACTTTATGTAATGCCCTGAATATGACAACAGGAGGAGATGAAGAGTGTGTTTCTCTCTATTTATGGTGATTTCTGAGTCATGTTGGATAAACAGTTTGATACATAAATGCTAAATCTTTATCATTGGGAAATAAGTTCTCTCAAAGACCTACTTTATCATTCGCTCTTTTTGTAAAGTGATCACAATGTGCACTGCTTTCACAAGCACAAAACAAAACTGACATCTAATTCAACAAAGCATGACAACCTACTGTCAGCAATATTTCAACAAACCAAGATGTCTAGTGTGGAGGTTATATTTGGCCCCCAGAAGTTGAGATTGATGCTGTGACATAGATTGGTGTTTGATTGACACTCTTACAATGAGCATAGTGAGATAATATTATTATAATTTGGGTCACATCTTCATTTGAGGCCTTTTTGGGAAAATTTAGTTCAAGGAAAACAAAGTCTCAGACTGTGGACAGAAAATGTAAAATAAATAATGTTGAATATTTAGTGCATTTTCTTTACTTTGATTACCAAATACATCAGGTGTGACTTAAAGGGGCACTCCACCAATTTAGTATTGGACTTCCACAAAGTTAGGAGACTTGCAAGAGATACGTTAAAATAAGAATGGTCGAAATCGAAGAGGCAGAGGCAAAGATATTCTGACTTTTAGGGTGCTTTCACACCTAAACTGTTTGATTCGGTTAAAACAAACTTAGGTCAGTTTGCCTGGTTAGTATGGTTCATTTGGGCTGGTGTGAAAGTTGTCAATCGAACCCTGGTGGGGACCAAACAACCGGACTGGTCCCAAGTGGACGCTGGTGCGGTTCGTTCGTGGTGTGAAAGAAAATGAACCAACCACAGGATTTTATGATAGCAGAAATGTGATTTTATCATGATTTCAAAAGCTAAACTACTAATAAATCCATCTGCTGATCGTGAAATCTGCTCAGGAAGCCATCTTATTGATCTGTATTTAAGGCCATGTATATAAGCACGTCCGCGTGGGTATTTTTTACCTGATTAATAGATCAAAAACTGTTAAAACTGCTGTGCTTGTATCTGACTTTGTGTACTCCGTCAGTTCATTGACTCAATTAAAAAGTGTGTGACAGCGATCCCAAAGTAATACGCCTCATGCGCGTGTCCGTGTGCTCCCCGACGTTCCCACTATGTGTTCGTACCAATCATCTGGACTTTTGTACAGTCCTGTCTTTACCAATACTCATCATAATAATAAAATCGATATGAAGTCTGATGGCAATTGCCAAAATAGTCCAATCAACGAGTTACCTGTCAGTCTGTATAACTTCATGTTTACTCCGCTTGGTTTGTTTGTAAAAAGTCAGTGTGAACAGGAACCCTCGGTTCGGACCAAATGAACCCAACTACAGGTGTGAAAGCACCCTTACTCTCTAGAATAGCTCAACTGCTAGGTCCTACATTTCCCATAATGCAACCAAAAGCATCTTTTTCTTAGACCCTCTTTTCCTTTTAAATGTCCAAATCTTCCTAACTCCATGCCCTAGTTTCTAAAGAAGACTTTCTGCTGAAAATATGAAGTCTGAAGCCAAAGTCAGGACACCCCTGATGACATCACCAGGGTCATTGTCCTCCAGAGCCACATAAGACATTACACCACCGTTTTCACAGACTGAGTAGTACCGTCTATGCTGCATGTGTAAACTGTGTGTCTGTGCGTACCTAGGACTGGAAGGGTGGGGCTTCTTGATGGTGATCTCATCAATCCGGGCCTCGTAGATCCTGTTGATTACTGTGTTTCCTAATTCACACATCAGCTAAAGAAAGCAAAAGAAAAAAACAATTACATAAAAATGAGTGTGCTCTATTTGGAGAGTTTAGTCAAAGCAAACTATTACATAATTAATTTCATAATCACTATACTCAGAAGAGCACAGGAAATGCAATAATGCGGTTGTGTACTGTAGCTGCTGCAGTTAAAAGGTTAAATTACCTTAATGAGCTCTGGCTCCCAGGAGTCGAGAGTGAGGGAGCGTACTTTGGAGAAATGGACTCCCAGGCTCCTGTTAAGAGGAGGAAACCATTAAAGCTAAAGGTCTTTCAAGCCAAGTGTGTGTAAAAGTGTGTGTGTGTGTGTGTGTGTGTGTACCTGTGTATTCCTGAGCAGGTGATACAAAGCGTGATGCCCAGGTTGATGGAGGCCCAATCAGGACCGGGCTCCCCGCAGTCACAGCACTGCTTGTTGCCCGGGATTGCCTGGACCTCCTCCAGAGCCTTGCAGCCCTTGTTCTCCTGATCCCCTCCTCCTCCTCCCCCTCCTCCGACCAAACCGGTCGACACCGAGCTGCAGCGCTGTCTCTGAGAACCACATACGCA
>CAKAOI010026942.1:0-62002 GCA_916701655.1 Sebastiscus albofasciatus
GGTCGTGTTGCTCTGGCTCTATCTATTTTGCGTGGAGAGGAGGTCGTGTTGCTCTGGCTCTATATGTTTGGCGTGGAGAGGAGGTCGTGCTGCTCTGGCTCTATCTGTTTGGCGTGGAGCGGAGGTCGTGTTGCTCTGGCTCTATCTTTTTGGCATGGGGAGGAGGTTGTGTTGCTCTGCCTTTATCTGTTTGGCGTGGAGAGGAGGTCGTGCTGCTCTGGCTCTATCTGTTTGGCCGGGAAGCTGCTGGACATCCTCCTGGATCCACCTTCTTCACATTATATGTATTATTTTTTTGTCATATGGATTGTCTATGTTGTATTTTCATTATGTTGTTACTCTCTACACACGACACCTAACGCACGTCTGTCCATCCTGGAAGGGGGATCCCTCCTCTGTTGCTCTTCCTGAGGTTTCTTCCATTTTTTATTTTTTCCCTGTCGCACTGTAAAGGACAGAGGTTGTCGTTCCATGTACAGATCGTGAAGCTCCCCCTGAGGCAAAACTGTGATTTGTGATTTTGGGGCTATACAAATTAAATTGACTTGACTTGACTTGACTTCTGCAACCGTCACTGATACCTGGGTGTGGCTGGCGGTTGCATGAATCACTATTCTAAGTTCCCACTGTCTTTTTTTGGCAAGGTTGCATGTGTTCGTTAAGTGAAAAGAATGACAACCAACTGGATAGTACATGTATGTTGTAACCAGAGCTTGGCTGCCATTTAAGCCTCTCCTAAAACAAGCCTTGAATGACAATTGAGAAGCAGAAAATGGTGAAGTCCAGTCAGTACTCACTCAGTCAGTGGGGTTTTTTTCCCACCTCACACACAATCTGGTAGTGTGTTCACACCATTAATGTAATGTAGGTTAATAGAGCAAGCTGCTGTAATCCTGCAGGACATTATCAAGACAGTCATGTACAGTAGATGTAACATTACTGCATCACCTTCTGGAAACTAAGTGACAGATTATAAAAATGCACAGATCCTGATCATTTAAATGCCACACAGAAGAAGCATGAAGCATTACAGCGACTGCAGCGTCTGCATGCATCCATACAGCTCTCAGTGCAATGCAATGCAACCCACACTGGAGGACAAATAGGAAGGTTAGTGGCTGCACATGAAGATTTTTTTTTTTTTTAGTTATTTCACTCCCCTCGAAATCATCAGGATCACAAAACAACATGGCAAAGATAGTCCCCAGGACTTAACACTAATCTCATCAAACAAGTTGAATCACTTCCCTGCAGAGCACATACAGGCTGAGGAGCTGCACGATTCTTACCCCTTCTCTCTCCAAATGCGCGCTGATCCACACGGATGTCTTTCACCAGCTGAAAGGAGATATTAGTTACATCCACGTCCCAGTAAAAAAAGAAGAAGGTTGGGTTTTTAGATGCTGCTCGGACCGGAGACGAGGCTTCCTGCGGTCGCCATGGCGGACGACTGAGTGAGTGAGTGAGTGAGCAGCAGGAGGAAAGACGGGATTACAGATCCGCTCCTCGGTGCCTTCTACTCAGACAATGAAGGAGGTGCAGCCACCTCCACCTTCTCAGCAGCACCGGGGCTCAGACAGAACAGCAGCACCATCTAGAGGTGTCTGGCTGGAACAACCATGTTCATTATATATTATAAACCAGTGGTTCCCAGGCTTTTTTTTTTTGGCTTAGTGTGACCCCTTGACCTAGGGCAGAGGTCAGCAACCTGTGGCTCCTTGTGGATTTAAAAAAAATAAATATGGAAATTAATAACTTCCTTTTTTTTTTTTTACAGGAAAAAAAGTCATAATATTGTGAGAATAAAGTTAGAAGTTTACGAGAAAAAAAGTTGTAATATTATGAGAATAAATTCGTAAGTCAACGAGAAAAAAGTTGTAATATTATGAGAATAAAGTCAGAAGTTTATGAGAAAAAAGTTGTATTATGAGAATAAAGTAATACATTTATGAGAAAAAAGTCGTAATATTATGAGAATAAAATCATAAATTTACAAGACAAAAAGTCATATTATGAGAATAAAGTCCTAAATTTACGAGAAAAAGTCGTAATATTATGAGTTTAAAATCATAAGTGAACGAGAAAAAAGTTGTATTATGAGAATAAAGTCATAATATTATAAAGTAGTAATTTTACGTGTTATTTTCGAGGGGAAATAGAGCAGTGCATAGCCACTGATTTGACTGACACGAACAGGACAATAAAGTTACTGAGCAAAAATAAAAGGTCAGTAGCTACTGGGCGTTCCTGTCATGCTCAACGGGAACGCAATCAGACTCGACTGAAAAAAGTAGCAATGCCTACTTTTGACCCCACATTACAGGTAATGGCCTTAAAGTTAGGGTCATTACTTTTGAGAAACTAACAAGAGTATGCCTACATTTAAGAAATGATCCAACTGAAAAACCCAGCCCAGTGTTGCCAACTCTTTCCCAATGAAAGTAGCTAGCAGCACAAGCTACAAAAGTCCTTAAATCTAGCGAGAAAGTCCGCAACACTGACAGTCTGTGCTTCAGGGCTCACTCCAAACTGAGCCAAAATGATCTTTATGAACATAAACATATTATAATGAATGAAAACAACAAACAGGGTTATTGTGGTGCCTTCAAACGGGGTCGTGTTTACCGTAGAAGAACATGTCAGCCTGCCGCGCTGCTCCGCTAAGCTTCGAATACCTTCGAATGGGAGGGGGTAATAATACCCTGTACTCGGTCCCTTCCTGGTTGTGTGTACTGTATGTGCGGCCTGTTCATTGTCAGTATAGTAAGACTAGTAAGACAGGGTCAGCCACGCAACAGCATCCACTAGAACTGCCAGACGCTTTGTTTTGCTCAAGGACACTTCTGCAAAACAGCTGAAAGACACTCTTTTCTTGCAGTAAACAATACCATGACCCAGCCTAAATTCATTTGTGTTGCTGAGATGCATTTTTCACACAATGTGGTTGAGAGTAGAGATGACACGAAGCCTTGAAGACTCTGTGGTGCTTGTTGGTGGCCTACAACAGTGGTTGCCAACCTTTCCCCTTTTCTATCGTTGAGTAAACCGACAGCCCCTGACTAAGTGACACATTTTATGGATATTTGATGTTATATTCAACGCATAACAATAACAGTACAGAACAACTGATAAACTGTACAATCAACCTTAATAGTGAATGCAATAACTGCAGGACGTGTGTGTAAAAACGAGTGATTTGGATGCATTTTGAACATATTTTCTGTGAATATTGTATCAGAGATGAGCTTTCCTGTTAATTTTAGGAACTTTTAATTAAAATCTCTGTCCGTATTATGCATTTTATTTTATTTCTAACAATCGTACATACTTAATAGGCTTCCTTTGACTAATTCAGTGTTTTCTTCTTACTGATGCTCTTTGGTTATTTTAACTGCCTACTTTTCTAATACAGGACGAAGCTGTTTAGCAGAGAGGAGAGGGTCTGTGAATATAACTCGTGTTCAGGTCTTCACCGTGCTCTTATCCTAAATTTATATCTTAAATAATAATCTAAACTTAAAAATGTAATTTAATTTTCTTCACAGAAATGAACAAAAAGCTGAGATTGAGGCCAACTCTTTATTTTTTTTAAAAACTGTTGTGCAATTAAAAGTCATCTCTCTCTTCCTCTCATGCATAACAACAGGAGTGTGTAAAACTCTGCCACATAAACACCAATTTAAGCTGCAGCCAGTGACTTTAACTTGGCATGGTAATGCTGATTTTACTGAAAAAAACTACACTCAGTGTCCGAGCAGAGAATTTATTCCATCTCTTTAACAGCCAACAAGAGATCTGTAATGCTAATCAGCCTTTGGATTGTTCCACAACTGAGTTATGTATTGAATACCAAGCTGCATCAAGATCCCTAAAATACATTAATCCAGTTGCGGGTTAAGAAACCTTTGAATGGGGGGACAGACTGGGGTGCAGTTTGAAAGAAGGGGTAAACATATGTCAAATTAATAAAAATGGCTCTCATTAAAACCATAGTTCTTGGCAATAATAAGATGTACATTATAACTAGTTACACTGCTTATTCACTGTAACAAATTAATGCCAAATAAACAATTTTAATACATATTCTAATATGAAATAATATCAGGGCTGCACGGTGTGGAGTTTGCATGTTCTCCCCGTGTTGGCGTGGGTTTTCTCCGGGTTCTTCGGCTTCCTCCCACAGTCCAACAACATGCAGGTTAATTGTTGACTCTAAATTGCCCGTAGGTGTGAATGTGAGCGTGAATGCTTGTCTGTTTCTCTATGTGTCAGCCCTGTGATAGCCTGGCGACCTGTCCAGGGTGTACCCCGTCTTCACCCAATGTCAGCTGGGATCAGCTCCAGTCCCCCCACGACCCTGAATAGGATAAGTGGTTACAGATAATGGATGGATGGCCTATCCTCCTATGTGTCATGTCCTAAGTGTTCAGAGATTCCCTGCTTGTCCTGTCCTTTTTGTTTGGAGAGTGGCTCGGGGCTTTGGCTGGGACTGGCGCCTCCACATCGCCCACTCCTCCATGTACGTATCAGGGACGGGGATAAAAGACGAGCAGTGCGTTGGAAAGCTGAAACTGGGATTTTTAATGTCTGCTGCTCGCCCACCTTCTCACTGGCAGGAAGTCTCCTACGCCTTGGTGGTGGTGGTGGTGTGGGACTGAAGATGGAGAAATCACACTCAGTGTCTTGGCAGCTTCAGAGGCCCCCTGGAGGCACCGATATGGAACTGAGGCAAAGATGAACATTTCAGCAAGAGCGTGAAAAACGAGTGAGAGCTGCAGCACGAAAGAGAAAACAGACAAGAGACAATGTTGCTTTTGGATTAGTTATGTAAGCAATTAAGATGTTGTGCCATATTCTTAGTGATCTCAGTTATGTAATGGGAAACGAAATCACGAGTCAACCTCACACTGATCACCACAGGGCAAGGAAACACTTGTACATAATTACATCCTTAGAGTACTATTCATTTAAAGTACATTATATGATTTCCATTCAGATCTCTGTACGCGTATCTATTATCTCCAGAGCTCATTAATTCATATCAGCTAGAAATTGTAACTTTTTTAGGCTTCTTGTTCTCTTTAACACTGTGTACTCCAGGTTAAGGGGTTCAAATAGGGCCACCTCACAGCCTGATTAATCTATTAACCACTCTCTGGAATACTACCTGTCCCAGATTTACTGTGTGGTAAATTGACTAAACATATTAATTTAAGAATATGCAACATGTAAGCACAGAACTAAAATGATGACAGGGCCTCAAGATCAGGTAGAAAATCTAAATCTAAATTTACCTTACTCCTGTTGGTTTGCTGTGTTAGCTCCTTTACTATGGAGGACGGAACCTGCCAAAATAAAAAATAAATGAATGAATAAATAAATGACTTGCTAAATAAAAAAATACATCATTAAATGTGGCTAAAATAACATTAGTAGTAGCCATGAATTAATGGATAAAATGTGACATAAATTGATATTTCTGTTTTAATGGTTGCTTCTTTATATTATAATAATTAGAATAATATTAACAAGTTCTATTCTCTCAATAATAGGAGGAACATGGGTCTTGGGGTATGGGGTACAACACATGCACAGTGTAACTGAAGCTGCGGTTGTGTGATGGTTTGGCTCAATTTTGGCGAGTGCAGGCCAGATTTTACTGTGCATGTGTTGTACCCCAAAGATATGACGCGTTGTTGACATGTGTCCCAGTCTCTTTCTATATGTCTTGATCCATCGGGCACATCGGACATGCGTAGTAGCATCCACTCGGTCACATGACTCAGTCACGGGGTCCCAACGTCACAGTCTGGGTCTCATTCACATGAACGGAGGACGAGAAATAACTCTGGATTTGACTATTAGTGTGTTTTACAACTTTTAGGACCTAATGATTTAAATGAGGGCTATTCAAGTGTTCGTACTGGGGAGTTGACTTACCTAACATAAAATGATCCGCCAAGTTACAGACATCTTTTTCCCAATGTAAGTGTACGGGAAAAAGTCTTTTTGGGCCCAATGGTATCACGTGACAGACATGGAAGTTGTAGCCACTACGAAACCGGTGTTTGGCCACTACGAAAATTGGGATCAACAACCAGCGCTCTTCCTGGGGGATTGGGCCAAACGGCGGTACTACAACTTCCTTGTCCATCACGTGATGCCATTGGGCCCATAAAATAACCATGAATTGTTTGGCATTATAAGAACCACTGGAGCAGCTGTGTCTGGACTGTAAAGCATATGATTATTTATGCATAAATGTGCTGTTAACAACAGGGTGGTTTACTGTATCGGCATGTTGAAAGTAAAACAAGAGCCTGGGTTGTCCAAACTGATGGACTGATGGCTGCTCTGCATTTTACACAAAAGATGAATGAATATTCTTTGGGGGAAAAATAAAATGTGACCGAGCGCATGCTACTGCGCATGTCCGATGGGCTAATGGATGAGGAAGATTGGCGGAAGATCCAGGTACCTTTCCAGACGGAAGTCGAGCCATTTTGACATCATGCGCCACTGAGCAACTTTCACAGTAATGAACCGGGCCTCCAATGTTGTATCTAGTTCTCTTAATACATCCATGGTGGATACACTGTATCTATTATAGTATATACTATAGGCCTATATTATACAAATCCTCTATTGCTAAACCTTGAGAAGTTTGCATATAATGCTCCAGTGGTATATTCAACCTGACAGCCACCTGAAACACATTATATTAAACATTTCCACACAATATCCTTCCCTGAGGGTGTATTCACCTTAAGAATGAATGGAGGATGGAAATGAGATTCCATTTCTATTTTAATCTCTGCAGCAGCAGCAGCTGCATCACCTGCCCTGTCACTGTTTGCCACCCATTTTGAATACCAGGTCATTAGAGCCAAAGCTAGACTCTTACATTTCTCCAATCCCCGCTGCTCCAGTCAGTCCAAAGTGAGTCTGGAGCCACACACACAGGACACACTAACTGCAGTCTAATTGCCTGTGTTGCTAGGTTTGGCTTACTTAAAGGGACTGTTTGTAAGAATCAGAAATGCTTGTTAACAGCGACACCTGTGGCCGTTACGTCAACGAAAGTCAGCGTCGGGCTCGCGCTTGTGCTCTCTCAAAACAGTGAGGCGACACACATCAGCTAAAAGCACAATATCACTCTATATTTCAGCTGCTTGGCAGTAATGTTAGCTGACCAGACGAAGGTCTCTCCATGAATCACTGCTGATCCTAGTGTTGGCTTTTCCTGCTTTAGCCTATCACTTAATATGTATCATATAAACTTTTGTGACTATTCCTTTCTTTAATTTCAATTCCAACCTTGGTAATGAAGTGATATTTTTCACCGGATCTCCACGTTAGGTCTGATAATTTCTTTATTATAATGTTGATGTAAAGTGTTCCAACAGCAGAAAGACCTGCGGTATCTCGTTTTCACACACCGCAGGTGAAGCAGCCTGTCACTGAAAGAGTTTTTTAAGAATGCACACCTTTTGTAGTCCATCTTCGGAACGTTGTAGTTTTACCACGGCAGAAAAACACCCGCCGTCGGATTCTCTGAACACCGCGATTGTCTTTTTCTAAGTCCTTATGAATTCTCCTTCACATCTTTCCTTGACCTCATGACGTTTTCCATCGAGGTCAAGGAAAAATGGTTAGGAGAAGACATTAAGACGTAGTTTTTTGACGTTACATTTATTGACTTCTTCAGTCACATAAAAATGTATCACTTGCAAGGTATTTAGTACAATTATGATTTTATAATCTGACACAATAATGCCCGTGTTGAGACATTTTTACATCTTGGTGTGTTTCCAGTGTTTGGCAACTTTGACATCCATGACCTGTTCAAGCAGGGGGGAGAGGTGGGGAGATGTTACAGCTGATTAAGTAGAGGGAGGGGATCTGTTTTGTACGGAGAGCAACCATCCAAGGATCAAGAATGAGGATTCCTCCCTTTAGACATGAGCACCGCGGAGCTCCTGCTGAGCCCTACACCTCCACAAGAGAAGGAAACCAGCAGGGGGGAGCCTCATCACATGCTCTATTATTGAAGGTATAAAGGCAGCGGGATTAATTCTGATTTTATTACTGACACATTTCTGTTTGAATAAGTTAGGCTAGAAATATTTTTCTGTAGAGATTCTCTGCCTGACTGTATTCAGATGGCCATAAAACAATGTGTTAGATGCATATATTATATTTGGTAGTGGTTATGTTTTTTATCTTTAATTTTATTGTACTTCTGTCTCAGTCAGATGAAAACTGTCATCAGTGGAGCCACACTATGGAGTCAGATCAGTCTCAAAATGAGTAAATGCACACAGAAGGATTCACAAATGTATTTTGTGATTTATCTATAAATGACTCTCTCGACAAAAATATTTTTCAATGCACACAAAAACTGTTATCATTGTATGTAACTGTAAAACACATATCCACATATACAAAAATAAGGTTCACAAATATATTTCTGATGCACACACAAATATTTCTTGTTTTAAATACATGTACAGTAATAGAAATCCACAAATATATGTATTTAAAAGTATCTGCAAGTGTCATCGAAAACATATTTGATTTGATGTTCACCCTGTGCATGACATAAATCATACCCCATGGGGATACGCTCATGTGATTGGCTGAAAAGGAGGGAGACATCTTTGATTGGCTACAGATAATTCCCTGTTGAAAAAAATGCATTTGTGGATCGGCGCACCTCAGGGGAGTCTCATAAAACCCACACACAAATGCAATGAAGCTCACAAATGACAGGCAGTTCATAAATACAGGCTCAACATTTTGTATGTAAATGTAACAACATCCAAATATGTTTTCGACAACACTTGCAAATACTTTTAAATACATATATTTATGGTTTTCTATTACTGTACATGTCTAAAACAAGAAATATTTGTGTGTGCATCAGAAATATATTTGTGAACCTTATTTTTTGTGTGGATTTTTTTTTTACATTTATATACAACAATAACTGTTTTTGTGTGCATTGAAAAATATTTTTGTGAAGAGAGTGATTTATATATAAATCACAAAATACATTTGTGAATCCTCCTGTGTGCATTCAATAGTTTTGAGACTGATCTGACTCCATGCCACACTGTCTCGCCACGTTGCCATGGTTTTTTTGGTTTATGTTAACATACAAAAAAAAAAATGTCAGAATATTTTGTCTTGTTCCACGTGTAGGAATACACCAAATCCTTCAGCTGTTGCGTAAATCCATGCAATTAGTACTTCAATTTCTAATTTTAGAGGACTACATAGCGACAGATGGTATAGATTTAGGTTCTGGAGACTGTGAGAACAATCGTCAAAAACAGAAATATCCATCAGAGCGGTTCTGCATGAAACTGTGAGTTGCTCACTGTCAGCTTTTCTCCATCCTTGAAGGGCTGCTTGTAAAATGTGTTTTTCTCTTGTAAGCTAATCAGGTGAGAAAACTGAGAAACTGGGAAATAATATAGTAGGAATCTACTTCCAACGTGTGTGGAGAAGGGAATATTTGTGACCCCTTACAACTGGGAAAACTCACAACACTTCACAAAAAGCACAAAGGATGCGGGAAGGTTTAATTGGTTACTGTAGTGAATCCCTGCAGACTTGGCTCCGTTCTAATCTGTTTACATAACACCATTATATTACTGTGCATTAGTGCTTAATTAAACATGAAAAACAATTAAGAGCACCAGGAGTCATTTATAATTACAGATAATAACTTATTATGAGACAGACTGGTCACCAGAACATAATGGGGAGGTGGGTGAAACTATAGAAACAACTAGTGGCGGCTGAGCTGGCGGCTCGCAGCCAACAGAGATAACTGTGTTTACCTGAGGAGGAACCGGAGGGTGGGCGCTACGCTTCCGCAACGATGCCGTTGGTCAGGACAATGTATTATATTTTATAGACTGGTCATATATTTGTATGTAACATCCTAATCTGAAAAGTAACTATGAACTACTGAATAAATGTAGATGGCCATGGAGATGCGAGTGGCAGCTGGCTTGACGTTACCGCAATACAATAACATTTCCTGTCCATGACAGAGTTAGCATGCAGCTTTAGCCGTGATGTCTAGCTCTGCTTTTCCTAAAATGCAAGGGTGCAGGTCGTATCCACGCTGACCTTCCACCGTTTTCTACTTTTCCGTTTCTGCTTGTAACGGCTGGCTGCTGTTTGTTTTGAGTGACGAATATGGAACGAATATGACGTCATGTAACTCTGACTACAACAATAAAAGCAGTAACTTCCTTCTACCTACGCATAAAGTCAAATGAAGCAAATATAGCGATTCTGGCATCAAAAAATCTATTTCAAAATCATAAAAAAAACCTGCAATACATAGGTGAATCAATTTTTTTGCCAGAATAGAAATACTCAAGTACAACTACTTCAACTACTTGAGTAAAAACACTCTGTTGCCACCCAAAACACAATGAAGGTAAATATAATTATTCATTTTTACTTTCTACTGAAGAAATAATCTCTACCTGCATATCTGGACTTGTGATTAGTGACAAAATATGATACGTTGTGATTTGGGTGAACTCACCCTTTAATGTCTAATAATGGCAACATGGATTATGAGATAGACACATGTATTCAGTAGAGGAATTTGTCCTTGTTGTTTGCACAGATCATCCCCCCACACATACACTCCTTTTTTTACAGCTGCAAATTAGACTGTGAAATTGACAACTCATGTGTTGCCATCTGGTTGCCATGACACCTGGTTATTAGGCCTTCTGACAGTCCTAGCTTGGCTTGTTTGCTCCATCAACATTGTTTCCGATATAAAAAGAGAGTGTGAGGCACAAGCAATGAACAACCTGTCACCATGTTCAGTCAGGAACACGTCTTCTTCTCAAAAACGCATTATACCATTAGTGAAAATGTTCCCTCTAAATGTACAATTTCTCCCTTTTACATTTCACCCTATTGAATTCCACAATCCCTCTGTGCTACACAGGTACAAAAGCCTAATTTCCACACATTTCAGCCCCTGTCTGGACCGCATTGAGACTTTAATGCTCCACTGATCAATGAGACGATTAAAGCAATTTAAAGGCTCCTTTGTTCAGTCTGTGCATTGGAATCTCCTTTATCCTCCAAACTGCTGGGCTGGCAGCGTGTTCCTCTACTTGTCAGGATAAAAGCCTCAAGAACTCACCTGCCCTGGATTAAAAGTGCATAGGGCAGACATGGACTTTTTGTCATGGACTGCTATATCCCACACAGACACCCCAGAGATTGTGCTGCAGTCTGGGAGCGATGGGGGTGATGGTGGAGGCGGTGGAGGCGGTGGAGGCGGTGGCGGTGTGACTAATGACGCTACCCCCTTTCATCTTGAGATTTGACATACTGATGTAGAGGATCTCAGCTGGAACAAACACGCTGCGCTGTGTCACAGCTGCAATGTCTGTACCTCTGAGTCCCTGGCTTACAGAGCCGAGAACAGGTAACAATGAGTCAGCGCCTATTTAATTCATACACCTACGCTGTGAAACTCTGGGGGTTGTTTTCAAGCTGATTTTATTTTCCTTTTCCAGTCTGCTCCCTACTGAGAATTCAAAACCTATCATTCCTTGAAAGTCATTGTTACTTCAACTCTGCAAGGACTTGAGGACCAGGGGAACTGGAGGGCACAATGACATTTGAAAAAGTTCAAAAGACAAAGCTGCACAACAAATATTAGGCTGATTCCTGCGAAGCATTTGGTAATCCATTCTCATTAAACCTCTTTCACTGGACAGCAAGGACATTAAACTGCGTTTGACTATATGTTACCACAAACACAAATGATGCTGCTGAAGAGTGAGTGATGCCAGAGGGATTCTGGTTTCTAATGAACCCCACTGAGACCTCTCACCATCAGGTCCTTCAGCCCTCTGCCCTGTCTCATCAGGGTGGATAAAGCACCTTAGCAAGCAAGCAAGACAGAACAAACAGATCACACAGTCCCACTCTTTACTAGCTCCACTACACCAGATAGTGCTGGCACACATTTTACCTGGATTTTAACTGCCAATTCTCCCAACAGGCCACTTCCACTCTGCATCAGTAATTCAGAACAATCTCTAAAATGAGTTGGCAGGCAAACCGAGGAGAAAGGAGAACCGAAAACATGGAGGAGCCAGTCGTTTTTAATCATCTCTTAAAACCATTTCATCTTTAAATTCAATGTTTGGTTCCTCGCTCTCTCTCTGACACGAGGGATTAACTCCAAATCCATATTACCCAAAACGGAAGGGTTTATCAAAAATGCATTTTATAAATAAACTTTGTGTATTAGGTTATCCTATTTCTTGTACAATCTGTTTTATTTTATGTTACTCTGGAAAACACAGAAAAGTATGACCTCTAATTCTCAAATAAAAGGTGGCATTACAGCTTGATCTATCATTTTCAAATTCTGTGATCTTCCTAGAAATTTCAAAAATAAAAAAAGGTATGTCTCTAATAATATGTCTCATAACTGAATTCAAAAACAGCTCCACTTGCATTTACTGTTCTACCATATTAAACTCTACTCAGGTTAAAAGGTCGGTATAAAGAAATACCGCACTGTCCTGTAAACAAGCCATAGACTGTATATAAGAAGTGGATGTACTGTAGTCACCGTGACATCACCCATTGGTTTGTGGACTGCCGTTTTGAAGCCTCAAGCCACTAGTACAATGATGTTAGTGTACTTACTACATAAAGGACACTAGGGGGAAATGTATTTGAGCTTTAATTAAGTATACTTCATAAAATAAACTTAAAGTATGCTACTTTTTCGTAAGGGTTTTTAGGCATCTGCTAATTTATTTATTTATAATTAAACCTTTTTTACAAAACAACAGTTACATTGGGCAGCAGTGGAAGGACAAGCTTTTGTCACTACAGTAGACCTACACTTCTACCAGCCAGTCTACGGGCACAACTGGCCTACTGTGTCAATGTGTTTGTGGCACATTCACATCATGAAGCTCACAGGTTCTCAAACTGTTGTTGATACACATAGTTTTAGATTCAGTGAGACTTACCCTTCCCGAGGATATTATCTCCAATGTCCATCGCCAATACACGGCAATCGCCAATTTGTATAGGAAAGCCTTTCTATAGGCCTCATCCACGTGTTTGTTTTAGTTTGATCGGTTTCTCATTGTTTCTGTGTGTCATATTGTAATTTGTCCTTGTTTTTTTTCATTGTTTGATGTTTCTTCTTGTGTGTGAAGCACTTTGTAACAGTGTGTTTTAAAAGGTGCTATATAAATAAAGCTTCTTACCTACTTACTTACTTACTTACATCCATAAATCATAAATCAGTTGCTGATGTTGCAATGGAAACGAACAATTGACTTTCAATTCTTGGCAATATACCCTTCTTTGGCTCCATTTCAGCGAGTGCAGACCAGATTTTACTGTGCATGTGTTGTACCCCAATGGTGTGACGTGATATGGTGCCGTGACATCTCCTCTCTCAACCCTCCTTGCCCCCTAAACCCAAATTATGGGAACTGTAGTTTCACAACAAAGGGCATAATTATTCCCCAAATCAATGTAAGGCTTGCACTATCAACATTTTTTGACAGGATTACGGCTATATAAAGCCTATTCAACTCCTGATGTATAAGAGAGTGGTTAAGGCCTCTGTGAAACGATTTAAAAAAGTTAGCCTAGTAATTATGTAGAAAAGAAAAAGTAGGAAAAGCACCGAAAAAAAGAAGCAATTTGGTTACAAAACAAATCTCAAAGAGTGCGAGCATGTCAGTCCTTGGAAGCCTCAGTTGAGTGTTGAACGCACTTTTATTGTTTAGGTGTCAAATGTAACAGTGTCACCATTCAGAGAGGGAATAAAGAGTAAATGGTCACATAAAAAAATATAAAATCAACAATGAAAATGGTTTCACGGGGAAAGTCTGGTTCCCGTGGCAACACAGATGTACAGTTGAGACAGTGTCCAGATCCAGACATGTATGTGTTTGGTTTGCACATTTCCACAGCCTATATTTATCTCAAACAATAAGAGTCCTTTTTTTTGTTTACTAGCCATGCATACAGTTGACATTTCCACATGTGTTGAGTCAGTGTCTTCACAGGAGCTGGCACTTTCAATACAAAATATTTACACTACTATTTATTATTCTTATTATCATCGCCTTGGTCGTCGCTATTTGTTACTTTGAATGCTCTGAGCACATACAGAATGGGATCACAGGATGTTGAAACTCTCGAGCACCCCATTTCATACCGATCGGAGGAGAAAAAGAAAATGTAAAGTATGACAAATGTTGGCATCTTCACTTTAAAATGTCACCCATTCCTGAAAAAAGAGTTTAGAGAGATCGTCTGTAGAGATATTCAAACACTGGAAAGATGAACTCTTTGTCCCATCAGGATGAAGCAGTTAGTTCTATTACTACTCGACAATCTGTCAGTCAGTCTCCCAGAGAGGAAAACGGAACATCACGAGATATGTGAAAGACTCTGCTATTGTTTGTTTGCTATCTCAAAGTGAGAAAATAGGAAAGAGATGACTGCACCAATGTTTCGAGAAAGACACTGACTTATCCACCACTTTCTTTTTTGACGCCTGAAAAAAATAAAATCAAATAAAAAAAGGAGGCGATTTCAGTTCACCTCTTTGGTTCAGCCCTGTGATGAGTAGAAAAAAACCTCCCACCAACCTCTGCACAAAATGCGCTGAAAGAAAAATTGTAAATCAAAAACTCCTTCATATTTTTAAAAACAACTGGATGCCAGAAATCTGTTATTGGATTTGTTTACAGTAGCTACTTGCAAATCAAGTCAACAAAAAAAATGCATCTTCTGTGATACCAACAAAACCAGGAGAAGACATTTTTTTTTACTCATTCATAACAGATTGTAGAACAACGTAAAGAGTAAATATCCTGATCTGTGACTGTTTGCTGATGATTTTCCTCCCACAACTCAAAAAGGGATAAAGACAAACCCAAACAACAGAAGAGAGTAACATAAGGCGAGGGCATGTTCCTTTTTTTGTGTCATTTGTCAATTTCTCTTGCGGCAAATTCCCGGCATTCCTCGTTCAAAATGTATTCATTACTCACATGTCGTCATTAATAATCATGTCACTGCTGATTTTATGCTCCGTGGAGTTAAAATCCACCGCGTTCAACCATGAATTTTCCTTCCGTTTAATTGGCATGTGCATGTGCGTGTGTCTAAAGTGTGTGTCTCTCCGCTGCGGGTCGAAGCAGCTTCCTCTTAGTAGGCTTTTTGCCCGGCCTGTTCCTGCTGGAGGCCCCCGGGGCTATTGTATATTGCAAGAGGAGCAGCAGGGGTCATCCTTGTCTGGCTGGGCGGCGTAGTCCATCTGCCGAACAATCTCAGCGAACAGTTCGTCTACCATGGTTTTGCTCTTGGCCGAGGTCTCCATGAACGGGCAGCCCCACTCCTCGGCCAGGGCCTGACCTTCGCTGGACGATACCTCCCTCTCGCTTTCCAGGTCCACCTTGTTCCCCACCAGGATCACAGGAACCTTCTCGTACCTGAGGACAGACACAGACCCACATCGGGTTGTCAGACTCAGCCAAAACTGATGATATGGAAGCAAGTTTTTGTGCTCTTATATTTTCACTGAACTTGCAGTTTACAAATACAGGCAATTACGCTTTCAGAACTTGGTATTAGCACATGCTTAAGAGGGGTGGGGGAAAAAAAAAAATCAACAAGCCTAAGTATCCCGATTTTTTATTTTTTTTTTTACAATTTTGAAATTGATTTTTTAATGTAATAACCAATACATTTGCTTCTTTTGAGTCTATGCAGAGGTAGAAGGTTAAGTTACTGCTTTTATTGTTGTAGTCTGAGTAACATGACGTCATATCCGTCTCGCAAGACAAACAGTAGCCGGCCGGCCGTAGCGAGCAGAAACCGGCAGATACGACAAAGCAGAAAACGGCAGAGAGTCAGCGTGAATATGACTTGCACCCTCACATTTAAAATCCAAAATGGTAATCACTACACATACAGTAGAGAATGGAAACACTTTGGGTTTCACACATTGAAGGAAAAGCAGAGCGAGATATCTTGGCTAAAGCTGCATGCTGACTCTGTCGTTAACTATGTTATCATATTGCGGTCAAGCCAGCCGTCGCTCTCATCTCCGTGGTCAAATCGGCCGACGCTACAACTACAGAGCACCCATATACTGACATTTATGTTTAATGCATTCAAACGGCCCCGATGGAGCTGACCATGGATGTATAAAAAGAACGGAGCTGACGGGAGAGCTAGAGATGGACTTGGCAAAGTTAGTGGAAATATACACACGTGACTACATCTGGTTTTCAAAATAAGGTGTTAAAAGAAAATATCACTAATTTGTGAGGGAAATGTCTTTATGCTTTGATTTTTGGGTTGCTGGAAAAAATTTTTATAAATGAATTCCTGACAAGACTGATATATTTGACTTCAGGACATCTCTGACTACACATACATGTTGAAAATCAAACATTTTTACCATGTCATTTTAGATAGTTTTCAAAGTAAAAGTTCCTAGAAGTGTATGATTCAACTTTTTTCCCATGGTCCAGTGATAAAAAAAAGTTCACAAAAATCACAATAAACAGTAATATCGAATCACAATACTTCGAATCGGCACCCAAGTATCCGGATAGTATGAAATAGGGAGATAGGTGAATTGTCCCGGCCCTAGAGGACAGCCAGAAGAGACGGTCAGTTACATTAAATAGGCTGCTGCACTATGATTACTAGAAGTATCAGCTCTGACCACCAATATAATCACTACATCACTTTTGATATTGGGAAATATGGCGGGCCCCTGAGGCGGTTTGTACACATCAGAAGAGATAACAAAGATCAAAAACATCAGAGAGATATAGAAGATCCTGCATATCCACATCCTTTGGTAAACAACAGGTTGTTATTTCTTTCATCCTTATCTGTGTGTAGGGCTGGCAAAAAGGAGCGCTTTTCATCCGTTGGACCCGTCGTTTGAACCGAGTTTAAATGTCTCGGTCCACGACACTGAACAACATCGTCAAAACCAACCGGAGTCATGCACCCGAACACCCATCAACACCATTAGGGCTTTTCAAATGCTGCCCTCTCTCTATGAAATATACATGCTTCTAAATTATTTACAGAAAAAAAACATCCTCATCCTTGATTGCTATGGTAGCAGGTATACGAGGAATTGACTAATGCTGGAGAGACGGGGAGACTGCAGAAGCAGCAACTGTGATACTTCTCCAAGTCGAGCAGCCGGAGCAATTCTCAGAGGCCAGCGGCTGCAGGTTTCAGCGTTAAATAAGCTTAAACTTTCAGAAAACAGGGAGCCGACTTTGATCTGCTCATGAATACTTCATCCAGAGTGAACTTTAATCTCAACCGTCCCGTTCTGTTCCCAAGATCGGCTCAGCAGCCGAGAGGAACTGCGACGAAGAGACGATCTTAGAGGTCGGTCGCTGTGTAACCAAGAGCGTGACCGTGTTCTACGAGCTCGGAGGCAACTTGAAGGAGAAACTACATCTTATGCTTCACAACTTTAACATGCAGCGGTACAGTGTAACAGGTCTCACTCACTGCATTCCTGGTGTCAATAAAAAAGCAAGCCAAGGCCGTTATTTTCCGGAGAACTATTCCGGACCACATCTCGTTTGTGGTGGGCTGTTCATGCCTTGAACCTTAAATTCCCGTTCCCACCTTCACGGAAAAATCCTAAACATAGATGTGGGTGAGCAGATTGAAAGGCGAAACCTTTACATTTTTATAGCTGCATTCGTTTAGGAGGAGCCACAGAGGGCTCAGCGTTTAGTTTGGGTAATGGTGCCATTTGGGTGTCTCTGGTCTGTGATTTTGGCTCAAATCTCCTGCTGTAAATATCTCACGGAGGCCTATGGAAAGTCAACTATCTTATATATTATCTACCATCACATGCTGCTTTATACACCTGCTCTTACTTTCCTGTCCCAAATGTTACTTGCTCCAGGAAAAAACACAGTTCAGGGTGGTTATGACCTCTGTGAATGGATTCAAGCTCCTTTAATGAGAAATAATGCAACTGCAAATTATCATTATTATCAGTGATTTAACAGTAGGGCTGCAACTAAAGATTACTTTCATTATCATTTAATCTACCGATTTTTTTACTCAATGAATCTATCAATCGTTGGTCTATAGAGTGCAAACAAATGCCCATCACAAATTCCCAGAGCCCATGGTGACATCTTAAAGAGGACATGTCATGCTCGTTTTCAAGTTCTTGTATTTCGGGTTTCTACTAGAACATGTTTACATGCTTTAATGGTCAAAAAACATTTTTTTTCTCATAATCTGCATCTGAATATACCTGTATTCACCCTCTGTCTGAAACGCTCCGTTTTAGTGCCTGTCTCTTGTAAGAAAAATATGATGCACCTCTGTAAAGGTATAGGTCTCAAGCTGTGAGTGGAAATACTCAGATGGAGGGCGGTATATTTTATATGAGCCTGCACGTGACATAGGAAGGGGAGCCAAATCTGAACGGCTTGTTGAATCACATGTTTTCTGATCTAGGCGGCCAAAGAAAAAACTGATTGGGTTGTTTTATTTCACAGTTTGTGGGTTGGTAGGCACTCACATGATACCCACATGTATGAGCACAAACACTGAAAAAGTGAGTTTTTCATGATATGTCCACTTTAAAAATGCCTACTTTTGTCCAAACCAACAGTCCAAAATGCAATAATATTCAATTTAATATGAAAGAAGACCATAAAAACTAGAAAATATTCTCTTTTGTGAAGCTGGAACCAATGATTCTGTTTGCCATATTTACTTAAAAAATAAACGATAACCAATTGTCAAAATAGTTACCAATTAATTCTCTAATGACCAAACGATTAATTGACTAATCGTTTCAATTCACACCAGATACCCGAATGTATGTACACAAGCACTGAAAAAGTGAGTTTTTCATGATATGTCCACTTTAAAAATGTCTATTTTTGTCTAAAACAACAGTCCAAATTGCAAAAAGAGTCAATTTAATATGAAAGAAGACCAAGAAAACTAGAAAATGTTTACTTTTGAGAAGCTGGAACCAGTGATTTTGTTTGCCATATTTGCTTGAAAAATAAACAGTTGTCAAAATAGTTGCCAATTAATTCTCCATTGACTAATTGATTAATTGACTAATTGTTTCAGCTTTATGTAACAGTAATTATTACCATCATTATCATTACATTGGTTATTCTTTTCTTTGGCGTAACACCCAGACGGTATTTCAGTAGATGGATTTCCAATCCACTGACAACATGTAAAGCTGTGAATCTCTTGTCAGAGCTGCTTGCATGTCAGATAATTATGGATGTCCCAAACAGCGGGAGGAATCCAAGTAAAGTCAGTCCAATAAGATCATAGCAAACACCCGGGTGTGCGGTATGTGTGTGTGTGTGTGTGTGTGTGTGTGTGTGTGTGTTTTTTTTTAACCATAGTGGAGGACTTGACTTGTTCAGTTATGTAGCTCATTTAGGCCTCATCATAACACAAGTGCAGCACAAAGACATCTGGTACAGAAGACGAGGGTCTATATATAGTCATAATAACAGAGGAGGAAACCGGCAGTCCCAGGAGGTGTGAGACAGCGGCTGCCACGGATACCGAGGCTCCCAGGGCCTCAACATAAAGGGTGCCGGCCGAGGAAGCGAGGCTCGTCCACAACACAGAACACATACGGAGCGGTTTACATGGTTTAGACACGAGCCTTAAAAACACAAATGAATAACTGCTCGTGTTTGTGCCGTGACACAAACAGCACAAACAACATGTCATGCTTTAGCCTTCAGCCTGTGTGAGCTTGACGGCGCCCCGCACTGGAGCTGTCTGACTGCAGACACCCATTCGAGCTCGTCCAGACACACCTTATCTATAATGCATGATGCATCAACTCACATAGGCTTCGCTGACGGACGGACAGACGGACGGAGGAACCCGGCGGCCCAAGAGTTTCTGGATTTGACTCTGGCCAATGCCGCCACGGACGAGGGAGGAAACAGGTCGCGTGCCGGGCCTCCTCCCGACGGCCCTTTTGTTGGAGGGTCTTCAGTTTATTCAGTAGAGAGACATCAGCTGAGTCAGAGAGCAGCAATAAGCTCCTCTCTTCTGGCACAGCATCAGAGCAAAGAAAGATTTCATCAGGAATAGATATCTGGAAAATCTTTGGTAAACAAGCCATGGCAAGCACATGAATTTTGCATGACATGTTCTGCTTTGCTGACAATATCAGGGATAGTACTTAATGTCTCTTTTGGATTAACTCTAGGTTGTGAAAACAAATCCTCCGCTTCCCCTTTCCTTCAAGAAATCTGATGCTATTCACAGATGACGGAGACGCTGGCCATGATATGTCAAAATGAGGAAGATGAACGCCCAGTGTACTTGACAGACTGTACAGGCTACTCATCCTTGGATCTGAAGTATCGCAGCAATAAGACGGCACACTGCTATCTCCCTGCGGTAATTATGTCGTCTGAGACAAATTCCTCCTCTTACTGTACGAGGTACAAAAAATAAAAATCTGAAATGCAAAGTGCCACTGTGTCGGAAATTTGTTCAGATTGCTTTTCCATAAAAAGGAATATGCTTTGAATAGTTCAGAGACTCATTCATAAGTCTAAAAATGATGCATTACAATGAGGATATTATTCCAGTGTCGACACTATCAGGCTAATGTTAGAAAGAAGAACTTCTATGTTTTGCTTAGAAATCACATAAAACTAATATACAATACGATGTGTCAGTTTGTTTTTAATGTTTGTTGTAGGGATGCACTGATCCAATACTGATATCTGGACGATACTGACTCAATGGTAGTTTTCTCTAGATGGTGGGCGATGCTTGGTATTTCCTCAACTGATCTCAACTTGGCGGCAAACTTTCTCATTTTACAGCTAAACAGTACACTACGAGATGTTTCTGAAAACATTTGAGGCGAGAAATAGGCATTACAGTAACAGAATATTGATTCATATTTGATCAGCGCTGCCTAGTTTGACCGTTTGATGGGAGTTTGCGAGTGATTGACAGCTGCTCAAGACAGCAAGGCTCCAGCTCGGCTCTGATTGGTGGTTTTCCTCGGGTCTGTGAAATTTTGCAGATGCCATTAGGAGCACCGGAGGACACAGGGGCATGTGATTTTTTTTCAGATTACCTGTCTCATGCACTACTGTCAGTCACTGTTTTATAAAAGTAACTTTGTTTTTGTCATATTTGATCCATTTCTACCCACTGCGGCTTTAATGTCACTAACGTGTCGCACTCAAGGACACTTCGACATGCGAACAGGAGGAGCCGGGCGTCAAACTGACCTGCTCTGTCCCCTGAGCCACAGCCGTCCAAACAAAACCCAAAGTACAGCTCAGAGGATGATGGGAATGTCGTTAGTTTTGCAGTTATTAAGTCATAAAGTATCGGTCGAAAGTATAAGTCGAAAGTATTGAACCTGAGAATGGCGCTATAGCTGAAAAGTCAGAGGATCACCGAGGTGATTACAATTCATCCTGAGGGGGACATAAATGTCTGAACCAAATTTCATGACAATCCATCTAATAGTTGTCAAGAACATTTCACTTAAAACCATAAATGTCAGCCTCATGGTGGTTCTAGAGGAAAGGTCAGGCCATTAGCGTTCATCCTTAGAGCAGCATGGTTCCAATAGTTGTTGTTCCGATAGTTGGATATTTGAAAACACCACTGTGTACCAAGTGTTAAGTAATCATCACTGAACTTTAGCTGCAGTTCTTTTGCCTAGTTTCACAACAGAAACAGATGAAAGAAGATCTTTCTGGGAGACTTCTGTTACTCCATTTATTGATCTTGATCCTTTCAACCAGTTGGCACATGAACAAGCCTTGGGACGACAACTCCGCAGTTTGCAAGCCTTAGTACAATGTTGAAAGTACACATGCAGTAGTTTATTATGGTAGCCCTCTATCCTCTGACCATGTCACCGCTATTTAAATGCTCTGTTAAGTCACCGATCACCATATATCCTTGGTGTATAGTTGACTGCAGCTGAAGTGAGGAGTGATGAGGTCCCCAGCGGACACAGGCAGGCCTCGGTGTAATCACACGCACCCATGGCCTCTGTGCTAAAGCCACACTAACAGCAGGCGCTGATAGATGCTGACAGGGTTCAGAGTGAGAGCGACGCACAGCAGCGCCTCTGACCTGAGCGAACGCCAATGTGGTCGTGACCGGTCACGATGTTTTGGCAGCGAGGAGGAACAGACAGGCCAGAGACAACAATGCAATGTGCAGGAACAGTAACTGCTGAGGTGAGCATAACAAAATGACATCTCCTAAATACAGTAGTTCACCAGTATCAGAGATCAGAGATGACACCTGTTACTGCTGAAGCTGTGGTCCAAGTTCTGCTGGCTACATTTCAACCATCCCTCTCTCAATGTTAATGGAAAAATTATATGATTTAATTGATTTATCTGGTGATCAGTTTTTTTTTTTTTTTTGATTAATCAATTAATTGTTAGGTCTACGAAATATCAAAAAATTGTGAAAAATGCCTATTACAACTTCCCGAGCCCAGATGGTGTCTTCAGATGTCTTGGTTTTGTCCAAAACTCAAAAGGTATTCAGTTTACGAAGACATATGACAAAGACATTTTTTTTTTTTTATAAATGATTGAAGCGATTAATTGTTTGTCAAAATAGTTGCTGATTATTTTTATGTAGATCAACTAATCAATAAATCAACTAATCGGCTCTTAAAAATGCCACCCTTTTTCTCTCATCAGTATTTGATGTTGTGAACAGTGAACCTTTTTGATGTCTCAACCTGTCTGGTCCTCTCCTACTGCAATTACTGATTTCCTACATTTCCCACAATGCCCTTCAACCAGCCCACAGAACATGCCTGAAATTGTTGCATTTCATGCGCTTCACAGCTCCAGCAACAAGAGAAACAATGACTGACACTGTGTTTAGAAATAAATACAGTGTGTGGTTCTTGTATTGATCCTTGATGGGTATAGGAGCTAGGTTTTCATACAGTCTGTAGCCAGTTTCACTGAAATGAAATCAACTGAAAAAGGAAAACGCAGTCTTTGTTTGTGTCGTTGTAGGCGTAGGAGTTGAAGCTGTTTGTTTGAAACCTTTTCAAAACTACACACAGAAGATTTCTGTTACTAAAAGCATCTGCGTGTTGACAGCAGTTACATAAGGTGACTTCTGCTCTTGATAGGTTGTAAATAATATACTGTATACGATAGCACACATACTAGCTCGTCACGAGGCAAAATAACGCTCCAAACTTTTTTGGGGAGGAAAACCTGGTATGGCCATTTTCAAAGGGGTCCCTTGACCTCTGACCTCAAGATATGTGAATGAAAATGGGTTCTATGAGTGCCCACGAGTCTCCCCTTTACAGACATGCCCACTTTATGATGGCAAGTCATAGTCAAGTCAGCATGATGCTGAGGTCTCTAAACCTACTCAAGTCAAAGAAATTATTTGATTCATCTCTCCTTTATGACAAATGAAGAGAAATTCTGTGAATAGTAGTGGTAGTCTGAGTAACGTGACGTCATATCCGTTCCGTATTCATCACCAGAACAAACCACAGGCGGCCGAAACGACAGAGCAGAAAACTACGACATTTCAAATCCAACGTGGTAAACACTACACGTACAGTAAAGTATGGAAACACTTTGGGTTTCACACATTGCCAGGAAAAGCACAGCTAGACATGATGGCTAAAGCTGCATGCTAACTCTGTCATGGACAGGAAACGTCATCGTATTGCGGTAACGTGCGGTCAAGTCAGCCGTCACTCTCATCTCCGTGGTCAAATCGGCCGACGCTACAACTGTAGAGCACCAATATACTGACATGTATGTTTAATGCATTCAAACGGCCCTGATGGAGCTGACCATGGATGTATAAAGAGAACGGAGCAGGCAATGAGAGCTAGCGACGGACTTGGCGAAGTTCGCGGAAGCATACAAGTGTGACTACGTCCGGTTTTCAAAATAAGGTGTTAACAAAGGGCACTTTATGTACAAAATACATATATATGGATTATATTCACCAGAAGTATAAAACATTACATGTTCCTTATAAATTAAAAAGAAAATACCACTAGTTTGCGAGGGAAATGTCTTTATTCTTTGATTTTTGGGTTGCTGGAAAAAATTAAATAACTAATGCCTGCCAATGACTGATATATTTGACTTCAGGACATCTCTGACTACATACATGCTGAAAATCAAACATTTTAATGTATTTATTTAGATATTTTCCAAAGTAAAGTGTATGATTCAACTTTTTTCCCATGGTCTAGTATTAAGAAAGTTAACAAAAATCGCAATAAATCGTAATATCGAAACGTAATTCTTGTAGCATTACAATACATATCACATTGGCACCCAAGAATCGTGATAGATAGTATCGAATCGGGAGATAGGTGAATCGTCCCAGCCCTAACGACGACCCTGACATTTTTTAACTCCACGATTTCAAACACAATCTGTATGAAGCATACAGGGCTCTGAAATGAACTACTGTGTAGGAGTAGCATGTGAAGTGGGATGTTTTCGCTACAGAAAATAAATTGTGCTGTGACATTAGAGAGCAGCACCAGACTGAAAAAGTGTGAAATCACATAGCAGCCTGGCTGCATCTGCTGTGTGAGCACACATGTATACATTTACATATAAAGACAAACACACTTATCAAACACGCCTCTCCTCATTCTCAACTCATATGGGGGAAACATGTTGGCCTCATTCTTTCATCCGGAGCCACAGATTTATAGGATTGTTTATAAGATGCATCTGAAAAAGCAGTCCAATTAGGTGACAAAGACTGAATCAAACTGACAAAAATAAACATCTTTCCAATGATTGAATTCAATTTTTAGGTTACAGAATGGAAATAAACCTTCTCAACAAAGAGAAAGACACAGTAAAGCCTGATATGACTGCACTATCCTTGTGATGAGCATTATCTAAAGTAATCAGCTGTATCAGTAAAAGGGCTGGGACGATTCACTTATCTCCCAAATCGATACTATCATGATACTTGGGTGCGCGATTCGATATGTATTGCGATTTTTCAGTATTGCAATTCGATGTTACGATTTATAGCGTTATTTTGTTATCTTTTTTAACAGTAGACCATGGGAAGAAGTTGAATCATACACTTCTAGGGACTTTTACTTTGGAAAATATCTAAATGAATACAATAAAACCTTTTGATTTTCAGCATGTATGTATTCAGACATTTTTCCAGCAACCCAAAAATCAAAGAATAAAGACATTTCCCTCACAAATTAGTGGTATTTTCTTTTTAATTTATAAGAGACATGTAGTGTTTTATACTTCTGGTGAATATACAGTAATCCATTCAATCATAATCCATATATGTATGTTGTATATACAGTTCCCTTTGTTAACACCTTATTTTGAAAACTGGACGTAGTCACACGTGTATACTTCTGCTAACTAGCGCCAAGTCCGTCGCTACCTCTTACCGTTAGCTCCGTTTGAATGCATTTAACATAAATGTCAGTATATGGGTGTTCTACAGTTGTAGCGTCGGCCGATTTGACCGTGGAGATGCAAGTGACGGCTGGCTTGAACGCACGTTACTGCAATATGAAAACGTTTCCTGTTCATGACAGAGTTAGCATGCAGCTTTAGCCATCATGTCTAGCTGTGCTTTTCCTGGTAATGTGTGAAACCCAAAGTGTTTCCATACTTTACTGTATGTGTAGTGTTTATCGCTTTGGATTGAAAATGTGAGAGTGCAGGTCGTTTCCACGCCAACCCTCCGCTGTTTTCTACTTTGTAGTTCTACTTTTCGGCCGGCTGTGGTTTGTTTTGGTTGACGGATACGGAACGGATATGACGTCACGTTACTCAGGCTACAACAACAAAAGCATTTCAAAATCTATTTCAAAATCGTGCAAAAACAAAATCACGATACATAGGTGAATTGATTTTTTTTGCCACCCCTAACCAGTAAAGTGAGCTTTAAGCTGCACTGCTTCAAACATACTTCTTCATTAGAACAGCCTTGTCTGTGTGGAGCCTACTGGACTCCCTATACTGACTGTAACGCATCCACCGACACCAACAATGACTGATGAACCCACACAGTCACAGCCCGGTGCGCGCTGCCACCAGTGATTTAACCAGCAGCATCTATGACATATCCTCATTAGGCTCTCACTGGGTTATTTAACATTGTGCCATGTCACCAGGTGAATGTGCAGCAGTGTGTCTTCACAGTAGCATTGGAAGAAGAGCATGAAAGCAAAACCACAAAGCCTCAGCTAACCTCTCCCGTGTATCAATCAGCAGCTCACACCGGTGACCTCATATCTGGATCATCTGTGTAACAGCGCTCAGACATATCAGGCGATTTCATACTTTCAATTGTGCCGCTCTTCCTAAAGAGCTTGTGCAGCTTGTTAATTAAAAACATGGCCTCTTCTTCTTCTTCTTCTTCTCCTTCTCCTTAGTGTGCTGCATTCCTCCCCTACAGTATTTTGAGCTTCCTTGAAGCTCTCTGCAGAGCCTCTGTTGCTCTGAATCCTGGGTATCCCCGGCTGGGTGTTTCACAGGGGTTGCAGCATCCGGCACAGTGTGGGCAGCAGCAGCAGCAGCAGCTCGGATGATCACAGACAGCGTCTAGTGTGTTATGACTGGACCGGTCTTCACAGTTAGGGTGACCAGATCCCAACAAATCAAATGTGGGACAAAGAGTATGTTTGTGTGGGACAATGTGGGACATGTTACCAAGACTGAGAGGTATAGTCTACAATTTTCATATAATGTCTAACTTAAAAAATAAACATTTCTATTCTGCCCCTTACCTCGGAACATCTTTATGCTGATCGTCACGGAGCTGTGTCGCTTCATAACTGGCATTATTCGCAAAAAACTCTCTGAGAATCGCCTTCCATCAGTTTCACCCACTTGTAAGTAGTCTTTGTTGTAATTGCATTTCTTTTTCTTTGTGGTAGTTTCCATCGTATTCGGCCTATAAATCTGCATAGCTTGTGAGTTTTGTGGTGACTCGCAATTTTCCCTGTTGGGTATAGTGTATAGCAAAGGCGGTGACTGACAGGTCAACCTGCACTTGACCCACGTGTGCACAGTTTGACAGCAATCACATATAGCCCCGTGATGACGGCCTACCTTATTCTCTGCTGTCTTCACAGCCATTGGATAAAAGCCAGATTTTTTTTTAAAAAAGTGTCTGTCCTACAGTGGTTTGACTCTTGAAAACTAGAGCCAAAGAAAATGTGGGACATCATCTCAATATGTGGGACGACAACAACAACAACAACAACAACAACTGGGATACATGTGGGATAGTAAAGTGGGACACCTGGTGCACCCTCACAGTCCTGATGGACAGAGAGGATCAGCACTGTTGCCCTGATGTCATTCCTAAAACACAACTGTCTAGAAACATGACAAAGTGGCTTAGAAATCACAAAAGATTACTTTTAGAGCTGCAGCGCGAGGGGCATTGGTCTACCTACAACTAAGCATTATGGGTGAGACACTAAAAAAAAGAACAGAACAGGCATGTAAACCAGATTTTAGAAAAGCGTCTGTCCTGCAGTGTGAAAATGTGGGACGACAACAACAACTGGGATACAAGTGGGATGGTAAAGTGGGACACCTGGTCACAGTGCTGATGGACAGAGTGGATCAGCACTGTTGCTCTGCTGTCATTCCTAAACTGTCTAGAAAAACATGACAAAGTCGCTTAGAAATCACAAATGATGACTTTTAGAGCTGCAGCACTGAGGGCATTGGTCTACCTACAACTAAGCATTGTGGGTAAGACACCAAAAAAAAAAAACATGCATGTTGTGTTGTCTGCCCTGAAGATGCTCAGCATCTCCATCCAAGCACAGATCTCAGACCAGGCCTAGGCCCACCCTGAAACTACACAGGGGCCTGATAGGCCAGCCCTGTATATGTGAAGATCCACACATCATATTCTTATTCTCACCAACCTTTTCACTCTGATGATCTGGTCCCTCATGGGCTTTATGTCCTGGAAGCTCTGCTGGTTGACGAGGCTGTAGACCAGGATGAATCCTTGTCCGTTCTTGATGTAAAGGTCCCGCATGGAGGCGAACTGCTCGGTGCCGGCGGTGTCCAGGATCTCCAGCACCGAGGGCGACGAGTCCACCTCGATCTCCTTGCGGTAGAAATCCTCTATAGTGGGGTCGTACTTCTCAATGAACGTCCCGGTGACGAACTGCACGGTGAGGGCGGATTTCCCGACCCCGCCGCTGCCCAGGACCACCACTTTATACTCGCGCATCGTTGGGGATTTAAATCGTGTAAAGTATCAATAAATGAACCCAAAAAGCGCACGAATCACATTCACCACTCGTGTCCCATTTTGCACAACGGTGGTTGTCAATATTACAGCTGCTGCTTCAGCTTCAGCTCTGGCAGAGCACAAAGACTCGCTGCCCAGAGATGGATTTCATTGTAGAGATTTACCCCATGCAGGCCACACACTGACAGCTATTAGGGCATCCGAGGATTGTGCCAAAATGCGCACAGGGAGGAAGGAAATACAGCCCGATGATGTGTTGGTTTTCATCTGCTTAGCTCACCCTTCTCTATGCATCAGAGAAAAAAAACAAACTTGCTCCAGAGAGGATGGAAAAACGCTGGCAGCTGGTTTATAGCCCCGACAATGAAGTGCAAAGCTCAGGAAAACAGCACCAGCTGGAAGTATCTCCACACTTGATTAAAGAAGTTGCATCTCTTTGTTTGTTTTTTCAGCATCTCTGGCATGTCTCCTCCGCTTCTCCCTCGCTCTCCAGCGCAGTCCCAGCCGCCATACTCCTCTCTTCTCTCGGGGTGGAGACTCCACGGCACGCTGCGTAACCAGCTGGTCCCTGCTCGGCTCCCGTACCGAGGCAGGCAGGACCCTCCTCCTCCTCCTCCTCCTCCTCTTCCTCAGACTGATGTGCGAGCGGTCCAACCAGAGGGGAGACAGTCACATCCAGTAGTTTGCGGTTTCCGTTCATGTGTTAAAATTCCCCCATCATTCGGTTGCCCTGGTGACATCCAGAGAGAGAGCTCGTCCAATCACAGGAGGGCACTCGAGGATGTGTATCCAGGAGGAGGAAAAAAAAATGCACCGGATGCTGTTGCTATGGTAACGCTGCATTTTTTGTTGTCCAAAAAAAGCTGCCTACAAAAGTCAGGAGAATTATTTATCAGCCTATTCATTTATCTGAAACCAGTGCAGGCAGGTATTATCAAGACATTACAACCTATATTTGCTATATGGAAAAATCATTAAATGGAACTGTATATCTGGTCTATTGTTAAATATATAAAAAAAATATATGTTGCACCCACGAATCACATCAGACTCAGGATGTAATGGACATATTTTTAAGAAATTTGATTCTGCAAGAATAAATAAAAAAAAACCAAGAAATTATCATGTATTATCATTTCATATTCTTAGTATATTATTATTGCTATGTATATATTATATTATTTGTTTTTATTATTTTGTTTTTTATTTGTTTTGTTTTTCAGGATGGACTTATTTTAAGAAATCTAATTCTGCAAAATATATATATATTCTGCAATATATATATATTGTAGAACGTTCATTGAGATATATATATATATATATATATATATATATACATACACATTTTTTGATTTTATTGTTTTGGATTTCATATTGTTTTGAAAATTGAATTTTAATACTTTTCTTTACCTCTGTGTTTGAAAGCTGCCTAGCCTAAATTCAATTTCAGGAGACTATCACTTACAATAAAACTTTCAGACACACTACCTGAAAGGAAATGGAACAAGGCTAAACAAAATAACACAATCGTCTTGTCTGATTTGCCTGTTATGGGATTCTCTACTAACAAGTGATACATTTTAACTGTTTATCCACCGAAAGACAGATTATTGTATTTATAATCTGACTTTCAGGATTCTTCAGGAGATTGGAGCCAGATGTCTAACAGAATCACAAAACTTGCAAATCTTTGGCATTCAATTTTGTCATTAATGTGATGTAAAAAATAATTGTACAGCGCAAAATCAAACAACAAAGCTCACAGCACGGCATCTACTTGACATTTATTTATTTGCAATATTAGATATTACACAATTTTGAATTTACAGGAACAAAACTATCCACATGAAATGTTTAATTGTGCACAAATCAAATTATTTTCACAAGTAAGTTTTAAAAAAAGAGGGACAGTTTATATTCAGGCCAGGATTAAACCAAATGCTGATATAATATTAATATAATTTAACAAACAATTTAGCCAGTCCTATCAGGATTGTGTTGATTTTACAAATTTAGCCTCAAACTTGTGTAGCAATAATAATTTCACAGAAAAGATCAGTGAAATGTGTTTTTATTTATTAGACAATATGGAATTAATAATTACTGAACAAATACAAACTTAGGAAAAGATTAAAGATAAGGCAAAGTTCACAAAAAGCATGTCCTCTCAGTCTGACGGTTGAGAAAGTGCTTTAGTCAGTCAGACTAAACATTCTTACTGTCCACATCTTTTTGACTGGGTGATCCAAATCGCAAACAACCTCATGTGCCGGTGTATCCATGACATTCAAGCTTTTTTGCCAAAAGGTGAAACAAACATTCGGTTATATGCCTTTTATTTGCAGGTAAAATAAATAAGGGAAAAAAATGTCATATATCTAATAACAACTTAAAACTTTAAAAGCGATCATATTATGAAAAGAAAACGAAGGTCCAAACAGCCGCTGAACCGTCGACTACCGACATTCTGACTGCAGATTCTCCGAGGGTGTATTATATGTTTGCTGCAAGATGTTAACATGCAGTGGAACCCATATAAAACACACAATTTCACATTTCAAAATATATTCTCATGCACTGGATCACTTACAGTGTTTCACCATGGCAGAATAAAGTATCTGACAGTACAATCTAATGTGTTATTGTGAGGAGGAAAAACAGTTTCATCCCCTGCAAAAATACAGTTTTAATCACTGCAACTTCAGATTGCCTCAGCAACACATCAAAACAATTAAATGACAAACTATTATAACACTATTATGAAAGTTACTTTCCGTAAAATGTGGCCTGTACAATGCACTTTTGTACATAAAAAGCAATTCTATGGCCTTGCTCATACAAAGGTTCGTTGTCCCTCACAGGTGACAAGGCAGTGTCAGGGATGAAATGTTTTAAGCATCTTCTTCGCTCCAACATTCGATCCCTGGACACAAGACGGCTTCTCATAGGCTAATGCGACAGATCAAGGCCCTTTGAGGAACCTTCAGCAGAGCTAAAGTCAGTTTAATAACTTACATTCATCGTAAAATAGAAGAGAATACATTTTAAAAGTGTTCTTTTCTAATGTTAAACTAGTAAAATATGCAAGTATACGCCTTATATTCCAACCAATAAAACTGTTTTGAGAACAAATGAAATATCTCTTGGTGGATTGTCTGCGTCAATCAAACAAAAGTGTACACACGTTTTCATTAAAAAAAAAAAAAAAAAAAAAAAAAAAAGGATGTCAGTCACTTGGAAAGACATCGCAAACATTAAAGGAAAGGTTGATATATGCACAAGCTGTTTGCAAAACAGGGAACTAAAATTGAATTTTAAGATGTTCAAGAGAATGTTACATTTACGACTGAACACTGTTTTTAACATCTGTTTTGTTTTTCACTTAACCAGACACAATACCCACTCTGTCTGCTGTCCGTTTCAAACAAAGATGGGTAATTGCATAATGTGGTATCGATGATACACAACTAAACTTTACCAAACTTCAACCTCTAGTATTTTACTGTGCATGAAACTACTTAGGAAACACCATCTTACACTTATCATCTTAAAAGTGAAACAAATGAAATTAAGCTGGATATAAATTCTTATACATAGCACACACAATTTGAGCATCGGTGAAAATGAATTCAACCACTAAATACTAATGCACTGACGTAGCATTGTAAAATATTTCTTTCTGAATCTGACTCAAGTAGATTTTAATCTAGTGATTTTTCACACAAAGCCTTTTAAATGTGCATGGATATCCTCATCTGCACAATTCTTCAGGCACTTGTAACATTCAAACAATACAGTACTGACAACTGACTGTTACATTAAGACTAACAGTTCACACACTACTCGACTCATTCTTTATAGGATTACAGGAACTTTAGCTTGAATATGAGCGGTGGTAATTCTAACACCCTTTTGTTGAGTGGACATGGTATGTTCAAGTTGGACCAGGAGCCAGAGTTTCACAAAGATATTTTAGACCGGTCTGTAATGTTAGGCCAGTCCTAATTTTGCTTAATTAGTCTAATGCAAGTGAGACAGTCTCACAAAAATCAAGTTTATTTTAAAGTCATGGTGCCTTCAAATGAAACTTGTGAGCCTGTGTTTACAACATGGGAAGTCGTGTACACAATATGCTTGGCGTTCAAGTGGGTAAGTCGTGGGAACACCGCTGTTAAGCAACGGCAATATTAACGTTACTGTCAGCGTCTAGAAGCTACAGAGGCTAACAATTTAGCAAGCTAGTAAGTGGGTAACATAATGCAGGAAATGTAAAGGCATAATGACAGAGGGAAAAGATGAAGCAGTTGGGAATATCAATAAAATCACAAAGAAAAACAATATACGACTAAAATTACAATATATTAACTTATTACGCACCGAAAAATTAACTTTCATGGTCTCCAGCATTTCTGACAACGTCGACAAACACGTCACAACTCGTGAACTCGGAGCTTTCAGACTATGAGGTCGTGAATACCACCAGAGGGGGGGCGTTCATATGGACTAATGTCGTAAATACGGTAAACACGACCCCATTTGAAGGCACCATAATAATCACCCAACCACCAGGCTAACTCAGAACTAAGATATTTCCATGATAACAATCAGTGACACCTGCTGACCAGTGTTTCCATGGTAACAATCAGTGACACCTGCTGACCAGTGTTTCCATGGTAACAATCAGTGACACCTGTCAATGATGTCACAACCAGTGGCATCAAGCTACAAAAAAATGGGGAAAACATGGCTCATCTCAGCTTTGCCACAGGTCTGCACTTTGCTGAGATTTACTGGATGATCTTTGTGTTGTTACACTCTTCGCTGAATTTACTAGTAAATAGAGCTGCAACGATTGATCGATAAGTTGTCAACTGTTAAATTAATCTTTTGATAAACGATTAATCGGTTTGAGGAAAAACAAAAAAAAAGAAAATTCTCTGATTCCAGCTTCTTTAATGTGAATATTTTCTGGTTTCTTTACTCCTCTATGACAGTAAATTGAATATCAGGGCTGTCCCGAATACCATTTTTTGGGGCTTCAAAGCTTCAATGAGAAATATTCGAAGGTATTCGAAGCTTCGAGGCGTGGAAGACTGACATGTTTTTTCTGCCTGTCTGTCTCCATCTCTCCCATTTCAGTGCCCGAGACAGTGCCGCTGCCACACTACTGTACACACAGGCACCTCTACACACAACTGATAGCGATATACGTCTGAGAATAATTAATAGTAATTAATGTTGAGTATGAATAATACATTATATTGTGGGATTATTCCTTATTTCATGGGCTATTTTGGGATTTATACATCATTATTACATAAATAAAAACCCTGAAGCATCAGAATACTGATTTGGAGGTCGGTTACCATGGCAACAGTCAAAGCTTCGAAGCATTTGGGTCAGCCCTACTGAACATCTTTGAGTTGTGGACAAAAACAAGACATTTGAAGACGTCATCTTGGGCTTTGGGAAACACTGATCGACATTTTTCACAATTTTCTGACATTTTATAGACCAAGCAACTAATCGATTAATTGAGTAAATAATCTACACATTAAATCGACAATGAAAATAGTTGCAGCCCTACCAGTAATATGTCCTTGCAACTGTTGAATTGAAACAGTTTCTGCTGAGCGAATTGATGTGGTTACTCGGTCAGACATTAGTCTTACTTTAGATACTCAAGAACAAGACAAATTTTGTGAAACAGATTCATTTAGATATCTGAAATCTGAATATTAGTTTGACCAAAGCCATAGTCTATCTTTGTGAAACTGGCTCCAGAAGTGAAAACCACTAACAGATACATCAACAAGTCAACAATCACTGTGACTGATCCAATATTTTTTAAAATAATGAGGGGTAAATCTAAATGTTTGAATCATTGTTGCTTCGCTGCCTTAAAAAAAAAGAAGTATCTGCAGCAAATGGAATAAACAGTATTTTCTCTTAGCAAACATACTGTATATGCAATGCAAAGGCACACCAGGAGGTGGAGCACTGATCCTGTTCTCTGGGGATGACAGGCTAAACCATATAGATGGACTAACCTCAGAACATTTTAAAAAGGAAACTTCCTTAACTTTGAGGACTTTAAAGTTAAAATAAATGTGTTTTACTGTTTGAAATAATTAAAGCTGGCACTAGATAAACAATCATTAATGTGAAAAAAAAACTTTTAGTTTACATAACACATTCAAGAAAGGAAAAAAAAAATATTTGTTGCTAAATATCTTGAGGATACGATTTTAACAATCACCAATATAGGACCCTTTTACACCTGCTCTTAACATGTACTGTTTTCAGATTATATCTGTCATGCTGTTCCTCTTGTAATATTTACATAATTTAAAACTGTTTGTTTCCATATCAGTTAATATTAAGGTGTTACTACTGTGTCTGTACTGCCTGTTTCTGTGTTATTTCAATGTGTTTTCTGGTGTTCAGAAAAGTTAACTTTGATTTATGAGGCTCCTACGTGTGAACCGGAGACACCCTGCAGCTGATTAAGAGGCTGAATGCACCTCTGAACTTGTCAGGATTGGTTTAGGGAATAGAAACCAGGATATTATGCACATTACTGAGGATGCATGGTAATACGGGTGCAAAGGCGCGTGCATACAATAATCTTCTGTGACACTTATCTAACACAGTATAATCCTAGTAATTGAGCTGTGTAATTTATTATGAGAGATCAAAGTGATGTCTACAACTTTTTCGTCAGTGATGTTATCAGCATGCAGCTTGTTGTAAGTTGTGTGTGGCGTTAACAGGGTATTTACAGAGCAGTTGTTTGGCGTCTTTAACGGCAGCAACACGGCACTGACTTCTGTCTCTGGTGGTTACTTGAGGATGATCTGTTTCAGGGGCAAAACACAGTCACTTAGTGGTTGCAAACAATGGAGAAAATACACTTGGTCCAAATGTTACATGACAAAAGGGCCCATCAAGAATCATCATTGTGATGGATATAAAATTGATAAAATGAAATGAAACAAATACATTAACCCCTTAAACTCTTGATATTGGTCTTAATTTTCCCTTAGGTCTTTAAACTGTACGCAACCTATGACAATTTTTCATGGCTGTGCCATTACTTCAAATTGAAATACTATGTAAGGGATAATGTACAGCGAGCTGGTCATTGTTGTGAAATAAACCCCGACAGGGCGACGCCGCACCGCGACGCGGAGCGAAGGGTCTTGCTTCGCCCTGAAGGGGTTTATTTCACAACAATGACCTGTCAGCTATACATTATCCCGCTTATTACACGGCTACTAACTTAAGAAATCAACAATTTGACACAAAAACGGTCCGCCACAGTCCGACATCAGAACTGCGTCCATAGCAACAGTCTGTTTTTATATATTATAGCATTACTAATAATTAGTAAACATTATTAATTATCATTTCATGGCTTATTAATAGTAAAAAGTAAAAGTATTAACTACGTTTAATTATCTATCAATTTACCATTTATAAATGATGGTTATTATAAAGTGTATAAAAATAAAACCCTAATCAGGACAGCATATTTTCAAAGATAATAATAATACAATTAAAGCAAATATTAACTAATTAATACAACTAGTATGACAAGTACCTAAGCTACTATTGTGTTTTAAGTATTCAGGGAACATTTTGAACTGCATATTGAGTAATGAAACAGACACTGACATGGAACACAGCAAAATAACATGCAGTAAAGAATATATGCAACTCCACTGCTTGCAGATGGAAGACCTCGAAATACATGTACTGTAAGTGACGTCTGTCATCGGGGAAAGGGGTGAGATGCAACCTACTGTAGTTCAACTGAAGGTCTACATGAATGATGAAGCTTGATGACAGGCGACGCAAGCAGGGCAATGCTATGCTGACGGAGCAACTCCCCTGATTTAAAGATGAAGCACTCATTCAGAGCTCAAGGATTTATGACAGAAAGCTTTAAAAAGGAGCAAACCTGATTGGCTGGTGCTGTTGCTGCGTAGGGGACACTTGTGGCGGGAGTAGTTGCTGCAGAGACAGTAGCAGGCGTAGCACTGTACATCATGGGGACTTTTTCAGGAAAGGAACCATGAAAGCAATGAAAACGGAGGTGGAGCATTATGGTAACCATAGCAATGTTTTTTCTCTTTCTTGCCAGGCAAATACAATATGACATTAGCAGCGAGCCATCATTGGGTTAGACCAGCAGATGGCATGTGATCACACAGCAAAGCGAGACAGCAGGGGAGAACATAAAAGGAGAGCTGATAAGAGATAAAATTAGGAAATCTGTCCATAATCTGACATCCCAAAAGAGACGGCATGTACAGCAATGCCACCAGACATGATCAAAGTGTTTTTTTACAAGATATTTGAGGAGTTTTAATGATGTAACATTTCAGATAGGGCTGTCAATCGATTTAAATATTGAATTGCGATTAATTGCATGATGTTCCATAGTTAATCACGATTAATTGCAATACTCGTCAACGTGGGAGTGGGCAAATATGCTTGCTTTATGCAATTATATGTATATATTTATTATTGTAAATCAATTAACAACACAAAACAATGACTAATATTGTTCAGAAACCCTCACAGGTACTGCATTTAGCATAAAAGATATGCTCAAATCACAACATGGCAAACTCAAGCCCAACAGGCAACAACAGCTGTCAGTGAGTCAGTGTGCTGACTTGACTATGACTTGCCAAAACCTGCATGTGATTATCATAAAGTGGGCATGTCTGTAAAGGGGAGACTCGTGGGTACCCATAGAACCCATTTTTTCAGCCAAAACTTGCGCCAAAATTTCGCGCAAGTTTAGAGAGTTATTTAGCCTCCTTCGCGAAAAGCTAGTATGACATGGTTGACATGGATTCCCTCGGTTTTCTAGTTTCATGCCAATATCATCACTCTAGTTTTAAAACTGAGCCCGCTACAACCTAAAAATCGCAAGTTGCGTTAATGCGTTAAAGAAATTAGTGGCGTTAAAACAAATTTGCGTTATTATCACATTATTATTAACTTTGACAGCCCTAATTTAAAGACTATAAAACATTGAAGTGAAACTAAGAGATGCTGATCAAATTTCCTAATCCATAGTACGTCGTAATTCCACAAACAAAATCCACCAAAAGGCTTACATTTTTATATTCTGTTTGACTACCTGAAGTGATGTTTGAGAAAGGATTATTGATATATCACAAGAAAGTATGTATCACAAGACTTGATTATAAAAAACCCCCCACAAATATGCACTACAAAAACCAAAATGTTTACAGAAAAACAGAACAATAAAACTATCCTCTGATCAATTTAAGATGCGGTTTTAATTTGGTTCCTGATTGATCCTGTTTCAAACGGTTTCCTTTCCTATGCTGGAATAACAAAAGCAGCCAGATCAATATGAAAGCTTCACTTGTGCTCTTCATTGATAATAAGGCAGAGTTTATAATAAATAAAGAAGGGACCTACCTATGCCGTTACCGGGAGCCATGCAGAAGACAGAACCTGTGTGAACATCAAATGGAAAGAGAGACTGTATTTTAGCGTGACTGACACATATCAGTATGGTCAACACTGGCATGAGCCCACATGAATACATCTTTAGTGTAGAAAACATACACTAATAAGACCCATAGTGTTTAGATGGTAAAGATTTAACAGATGTGCAGATTAAATTAAGTAAAACACTACATCTTGGTTCTTAAAGCTACTACGAGGAACTTTAATTTTGTTTTGATTTTGGCGGCCCCTGTGGACAAAAGCTGTAGTGTTTCCAAGCACCAGATTCCTTTTAGAAAACCTCTCATTTTACTGCAGCAGGGTCTGACAGTCTGCCCCGCGCAACCCTGGTTCTGGTTCCCCTGTGCCTCCCTTTGCTTCAGCGGGCCCAGCAATACGGCCTGTGCAGAATCCGACTACTATCCGTGCTACTGATGACAAGCATTAAGAATAACTATACAGAAATAGCCTATCTTCTTGCTGGTGGTCTCGTTTCCTTATGTAGGTCATATAGAGCAGTGGTTCCCAACCTTTTTTCCTTAAGAGACCCCTTTTCTATCACTGAGTAAACTGACGAACCCTGACTAATCATAGTGAATGCAATAACTGCAGAAAGTTTGTGTAAAACGAATGATTTGGATGAGTTTTGAGCAGATTATTTCCTGTGAACATTGCATCAGAGATGAATTTTCCTGTTATTTTTAGGAACCTTTAATACAATTTTCTGTCTGTTATTGTGTAAGTATTTTGGATTTTTAACAATTATACTGTACATACTTAATAGGCTTCTTTTTTTTATATAAATTCAGTGTTTTCTTCTACCTAACGCTTAGCCATCGTTCCATTAGCTCCTTACTGCATACTTTTCTAATTTTTACATTTATTTCTTAAACAACAAGTTCATTGAGTTTTCTTCACAGAAATGAATGAAGAGATGAGATTCAGGCCAACTGTATACTTAAAAAAAAAAAGAAAAAGGTTGTCTTACACCTCTTAAAATCAAGAAGGCCTTGCGAACCCCCCGTGAAGTTTTGGCAACCCCTAGTGGGACTGTTTCATAACCAGTTAAAAGTTCCTCTCAGTAACTTTAAGTCAAGTGACAACAAACGTGTGTAAATTTGTGGGCAGTATCCCCAGAAAAAAAAGAATTAAGAAAGTGTGAAGTGTATAAAATTCCTGTTTAGCCTAGACTCAAGATCGAGTTTAGAAGCTCACCTGTGGGATAAAATGCAGCAGTGGGCTGCTGCATCTGTGTGTTGGCCAGAGCCTGTTGGTAGTGCAAAAAACTGGGGCTGAGGAGAGAGCTGGCCCAGCTGCTCTTCTCAAAAGCTTGTCTCTTTGGTAGGGGTATACTGTAGGGATAGGCCTGAAAGGAAACCAGAGGAGACATGACACACCAAAACTTTCTCTTCTCTCAGAGCATCTACTTAATATTTTAGTATTCATTTACAAAAATATGGAAAAGCGGCAAACACGACTACAAAATAAAGGTGACTGTTAACACATCACATCAAATCGAGCATGTTTTAGGATACAAACATGAATGGAATAACCAAAGATTTTAAAACATCTCTAGCACTTAAAGCTACTGATGATGACTGTGTACACAAAGACTATATGAGACTTGAAGAAGCTTTAAACCACAATGACAAAAAATTAAAAGTTATTACAGTTCAATTAATAGCTACAACCAAAGCAAAAGGTGAAAATACCAGGTCTACAGTTGCCTCGAGGGATCGCTTCATTGCTTTGGCAGTCGACTGAGTCTTTTAATAGCAGGCAGCGAGCACATGATGGCAGTGGGCCAATGGGATTCAAGCGTTTAACATACAGGTAACAGCAAGCAGAGGTGCGTCATGGGGGACAGCATTGTGGATAGGTGAGAAGGGGAAAACAAAAACAAAATAATCTGAATGTAGTATACAACATAAAACACAATATGCATGCACAGTAACCAAAATAACTGATTAAAAGACACACTAAACTAAAGACTCCTTCATTAGTAGGTCAACATGTACAGTTAATCAATAGCTTTGGCAACACAGATTTACAATGATAGGGCACAGTAGTATATCTTATATCTTAATCTATAATTTGTTTACACTGTATATTGATCACTACTACTTGATCAGATTTCGATAAGGCTAACAATGTAATGCACATCAAGCACTGAACATTTTTATAGTTAAATTAAAAATTATGTGATTTTGTGAGAGATAGCCAAAGGCAACATCACAAATAAACAGCTGAAATAACCATGTATGCGATGTCATAAAACACAGAATGTGGAGCTCCATTTACTACATTCACATTAAAGGCTTTTTGGTGGAAGGGCAGATGCCTCCTAAACATCATGATTGCTTCTGTGAGCTTAAAATTCAACTTAAATTTCATGCAACACAAATATTATGTAAATGTAAGTAACCATAAAAGATGATGTTAATGAAAAGTAGATGGTCTACATGTAGGGAGGGGCAAGGAAGCACATTTTACTGAAGCCACATGACATATGGCAAGAACTGAAAGTGCAACTTTAAAGCAACTTAAACCTGCAGTAGGCAGAATATGTTTGGCATCGTTGTCAAAAATCCATAATTTCAGCATATTGTAATTCGATTGTTCTGAGAGAAAACTAGACTTCTGCACCTCCTCGTGGCTCTGTTTTCACGCTTGAAAAAATCTGACAGGAGACTTTGGCCAATCACAGGTCATTTCAGAGAGAGAGCCTTCCTATTGGCTGTGCTCTGGCTGGTGGGCGGTGCTTGGTATTTCCTGAACTTATCTCAACATGGCTGCCGGGTCACAAACTTTCTCATTTTCCAGCTAAACAGTACACTACAAGATGTTTCTGAAAACATTTTATGCGAGAAATAGGCATTATGGTAACTGAATATTGATTGATATTTATTTTCAGCGCTGCCTTTTTTTCAGATTACCTGTCTCATATGCACTACTGTCAGGATATATAGTGACCGTTTTCTAAAAATATTTGTTTTAAATTATATTTTCTCCATTTCTACCCACTGCTGCTTTAAGTAAAGTAAGTTAATGTTAAAACTGAAACCAAGAAACATTTAAAGAAATGGCAGAAATGATGAAGCGGAAAACTGTCAAGTTTATAACAGATGACTTTGCTCTTTTGTGCACTTTTCCATGCAGGCAGTTATAACAAGGCTTAGCCATTACAATGATTCATGCTGTGTAGCACATAAACTGTTCTGACAAGCCATTCGTCAGTTAACTGCAATATAGTACCGGTTCTGTCTATGAAGTGTCTGGTGCATGTGCCAGCATAGAAAATGTTCATCTTTTGATTGGGCCAAAGCTTAAAGGCAAAAGCTTTGAAATGTCAGCAAAAAGCACAGCTCTATTATAAAAACTCAAAATACAATCTTGTATTTCCAGTTTTTATAATGGAGCAATAGCAATAGCAGGTTCCAACCTGCTATTGCTCTCAATTTGATTGACAGGCCTTTTAATCCAAGGACTAAACCTTGACAACAACTACCATAAATCTAATCTCATCTCATCCTTCTTTGTAATATTTTCTGATGTCATAAAAAACCTGTTTACATCAGAATTAAAAACTGGCATATGCTCTTAATTATCAGAAGAGAAACAGACAAAGTGCAGATTTTTCCATTTATGACTAAATCTCTTTTTAATTTAATTGATATAGTCCCAGAGAGAAGTTTTCAGTTGTCTCGATGTTGCTGATTTCCTACTTTGTTTAACACTTAGACATCAGGTACTTTTTTTTTCTACATATAAATATATAGTGCTCCACATTCGGTGATGTCATGGCAAACACAATTCCACCAAAAACCAACATATTATTGGCAGGATAAAATATGTTTTGTGCAAACTAAATAAAGGTTCTGTCTTACCATGGCTGCAGCTGCGGCCTGGGCTGCCACGGCTGTGTGACTGACTTGCTGTTGACTGGATTTGATTTTGGCCTGCAAGTGTGCAGGCGGGTGAAAATACTTGCACTTCTCCCTGGAGCAGCGGCTCTTGATGTAGTCCATGCAAACAGTGACAGTGTTATCTGTGGTGTCAATCATTGGGCTGTCACTGGGGTGAGCGAAACGGCAATCTGTCTCCCCTCTCGCACAGTTTCCCCGCTGAAACTCGCGGCACACCTGAGAGGAGCAATTATAAAGACGGTGACAAGAATTCAGCATTTCGGCATGTAGCCAGATTATGTCAACCCACAGAACTACTGATGTATTTTTTTTTTTTTTCATGTTCAAATCACTCCTTGTGGTTGCATGAATACCTCTAGTTTGTCTGCACGCTGCAGCTTCTGTGAGGGAGACGAAGAAGAAGAAGAAGAAGAGGAGGAGGAGCTCTGGGCCGTGACGGGTGGGCTCCCGGAAAGAAGAACTTGGGTGCTGGAGAGGTTGTCTGTTGGGATGAGGCTCATTCCATGGCTCAAAGGTGTCATGTATGAGCCATAACCAAGACCAGTATTTGTGCCCAGTCCCTGTGTAACATGAAATGATGGCTATGAGGAGAGTGAGACAAGCTCCATAACACAAAGAGAAGTTGCTACAAGGACCTTACCATAGACTGCAGGCTGGGTCCTGGGATCATGAGCTGCATCTGTTGGGCGAGCACAGCTGCTGCTGTCTTCTGCTGGATGAGATTGTTGCGCCCATTTATCTCTAACTGGGTTTTTAAGTGTGAAGGTGGATGAAGATACTTGCAGTTTTCTCTTGAGCATCGGCCCTGTATTCAGAGAAAATAGAAAAGGCATAAAGAACGATCAAGATTGCAGGCCGTTGATCCTAATAATATTCCTCTAAATAATCCTATTATTACTTATCATGAAATTCTTTGAAACAGTTGCTTTAATCATTGGTCTAAACTGAGTTGCAAACATCCTCCTCCAGCATGAAAGTCAGATGTGTTACACAACAATCCATCACCTTGATCTACTGTACCTCTCACCTTGCTACATAAAGGAAACGCCATTTCCCACATTGGCATTGAATGTAAGCTTTGGATGTGGATGATGTGCCAATATAAATGTAATAGACAGGGCTGTAAGGAGCATGATGGTCCAATGGGAATCCAATGGTTATTAAGCTTAAGCATTTCTATCTCCTTTTAGACTTTAAAATGAGCCTACCAATCAAATTTCTGTCAATCAAGCATCTGTATTAGCCTAATGAGAGCTTAGCTTCCCCTGCCCTTCACATTCAAATCAAGTTAACTAATTTCACATCATTTGCATTTCTCCCAAGAGATTTATATTAATTAATTTTGTGAATATCCATGTAGGTTTAACTGTCATCAATGTTTCATTAGTCTAGATATAGCTCTGAGAAAATGCAGTGCCATTAGAAAGTATTCACCCCCCTTTTAATGTCTCAGATTTTTATTGTTATACAACTTTGTACAACTAGTTGCTTGAAAGTATGAAGTATGCCTTGCATATTACGCTGGCATGGTTCCTGTGTCACAGCTATGGAGGGCTTAGTTAAACTGAGGGAAAAGACGAGGAAGCTGTTGCTCATTGACTACTCTGTTTTGACAATATGTAAAGTTGCATGAAATGATGAACGGGTATAGGGCTGCAACTAACAATTATTTTCATTGTTGATTAATCTGTCTATTATTTTCTCGATTCATCGATTTGTTGTTTGGTCTATAAAATGTCAGAAAATGGTGAAAAATGTTTATCAATGCTTCCCAAAGCCCAAGATGATGTCATCAAATGTCTTGTTTTGTCCACAACTCAAAGAAATTCCGTTTACTGTCATAGAGGAATAAAGAAACCAGAAAATATTCACGTTCAAAACGCTGGTATCAGAGAATTTAGACTTTTTTTTTTTTTTTTTAAAGAGGACCTTTTATGCTTTTGTGCTTTTTTTCTTTCCTTTAGTGTGTTATATAGTTTTTTTTGTGCATGTGATGTCACCACGTAACACATTTGCATAATACCTGCCTAGCAGCTAGTTTGGCACACCCTCAAACAAAGCTAGTTAGAGTTTGGTTCGGTTGACCAATCACAACAGTGGGCCAGCTGACCAATCAGAGCAGTCTTAGTTTAAAAATTACTCAAACCGATTATCAAAATAGATGTCGATTCATTTCATAGTCGACAACTAATCTATTAACCGTTGTAGCTCTAAATGGGTATGCTCACTTCTCTGCTGTCTGAAAGTAATCCTTAACATCTAACAGTCGTGAGAGCTAGACACAGGAAACACTTCAAGTTTGTTTATCAACAAGACTCTCAACTGCTTTAATGGAAGTCATGAGATACTAGTTACAATAGCAAAGCATGTGCACATTCTTCTGTATAAGAAAGGTAACTCTGTTAGGGGTAATTGATGAATGGGTAAAAACAGTTTTGACCTGAAATTAATCACATGTCAAGAAAATGCCATCAGTGGAAAAGCCAAAACAATGAAGTAAGAGAAAAACAAACAGCTTGGGCAGCTAGCTCCATTCTGTCCTTTAATAAATAAAGGCTGAGGGTAAGCAACAGCTACAGTTTGTCCCAGTTGACGTTATACCAGTAGTCATATTGTTAAGAGACTTTTGAGGACTCCTCAGACAAAAGCCTATTCATAAAGACATAAAGATTCATGTGACATCATCACATGACTTTTAGCTGACCTCTTATTTCCATCCTCGCAACAGATATTCTAGGTTAAGACTTCATTCTTGAATTCTTAAAATAAGATGAAACTAGGCTTGATATTTATCTTAATTCACTCACTTAATCCTAATAGGGATTCAACATCTCTATTGTGGGCGCTTTTACAAGCCATGGTCCGTTTGGCTGGTCCGAATCAGAGTGAAATTGATACTTTTGGTTTGTTTTCTATTTGGTTTTGGTTTTGGTTTGTCTGGTTTGGCCTCACAGTGCATAAATTAATGTGGACCAAATAAAAAACTTAATGCTGAGGGGCGTGCACGAAGGAGCGAATTTATCTTTTTCGTCTAGAGCGCTGCCACTTCTATGCAGGGAATCACGGACCTTGAAATATAGCTCTCAAAGTTTTTTCACTTTTACTCAGCACTGATTTACATCACTATTTTTGTGGACTTTATTTAGCATATTCTGTATGTTAATGTTTATAAAAACAACTTTTTTTTTTTTCAAACAATTTTTTTTTTATCATATTTGCTCAAATTCTACCTACACCAGAGCTAACCTGTCGCTGTGTTCATCTCAACAAATGCCCACTCAAGCACCCTATAATCACCTGAGTTTTGGTTCACTACCTGCGATTGGGTTGGATAATGTTCTGACTGCAATCGAACCGCACTATGGTTATTTTGGTCTGCACCAGAGTAAGATTACTGCATTCACAACTGCCCAAAAGAACCGCCCTGCAGTTTGATTAAAACAGATTTAATGTTGGCTTGTGAAAGCGCCTTAATTGTTCTATTGTTTGCTGTTTATTTATGGAAATGCACCAAAATGAAGTCCACAATTTAGTCTAGCTGTGACATACAACATTACAAAGTTGTTTGTGTATATTTCCAAACAATGCTGTCTTCATCTATATATTTTGTAGGCAAAAATGATGCAGGTCAGTTTTTAGATAAAGGAATGAGGTAGTTACTTTGAGTTAAAGCCTTTGGTCCAGGCCCTTGGCCACATGGGCAGAGAGAAGGCCCTCTGTCCACACAAGCTGTGTATAAACTGCCTACAGTAAGGAGATAAGACGATGACTCAACATTAGAATAATCCTGGGGGCAAAGCTGTATTGTGTGGTGATAGTGAATGTGCGAGAGTGAATATAGCAGCCTTGGTCTCATTCAGGGCAACTGAACAAACAGGAGAATAAACAGGCTGTAATCCAACTGGCTGTTTTTATAGTCTACATTAGATAAGCGATGAGGGTAACATCTGACAGGTATTTCACTCTATTTTTGGAAAGGTGTCTCATTACCTATGGTTAAACAAACACTGGAGCTATACATGGTGGAAGATAAAGCTTTGAGATTGTGGTTTATCATTTTTTCTATACAGTATATGTTAGAACATTGCAGTGTAGACAACTATGAATTATATCAGGGATGCTTTTCCAAACTCATACCCCAACCCATGTCCTGTTGTTATCACTGGTTAGCTTGGTAGACCTGCAGGTTTGAATCACAGATCGTATAAAGATGGACGACGTGACAGCTCCACAAAAGAGAAGCCAAAACATCAAGATTGCCCCCTGGTGGCTGGCTGCAGTATAGGTCCCATTTCATGTTAGCAGATGGGACATGGCACAAACTAAAAAGTCAAAAGACAGGTCAAATACATTTTTCCCAAAGATGGTTTCTGTCTAGTCCAGCCAAACAGCTAACGTAGCATCTATGTGGCTCACGCTCACAAGCTGCGGCCATACTTGGCTCGCGATTGGCTCAAACAAGTGTGTGGGAGAGACCTTGATACCGCGGCTCCAGGCCCCCGATCACTACTGCGCAGACTCTGGCTCCAAATGTCACCAAAATCTCAAGATGGCAGCTCCCTTATCCCGGATATTTTGGTTTCACTTTTGTACAGTGGAAGTCATCTTTATATATAGTCTATGGTTTAAATGTATTTGATAGGACAGGCTAGCTAGACGTAAACCACACCCCCAAGAGCACTTTGAGTAATCCCCAAAATTTTAAGTTTTTAAGGAGGAAAAATTTAAAAATGCATTTTTGATTTGGCATAGAGAAACAATTCACTCAGGTAACCTCTAAAATGTTTAATTTCATAGGGTATAAAATCATTTTATATGAGGGTGTTCAGTAGTTCTTACCTTCAGTGAGTCAAAGCAGGCAACTACTCTCCCATTGTCAACTTGGCAGCTCTTCGGTGGATGAGCAAATTTGCATTCCTCATCACTACGTGAACAGTTTCCCCGCTGAAACTGTCGACAGACTTCCAGAGTTAGCCATTTTGTGTCTCTTGCTGAAGAAATGTTCAACGCCATGACCAAAGGTTATAATCATATATTTAAATCTTCTTTTAAGTCAATCTTATTGTGCCTCGTACACCAAAAGCTGTAGTTTGGCTCTACGTGCAAATTCCTCTTTTAAAACACCGTGGTGAGTCCTCCATCAGCTGGAGCAGAACGATCAGATGGCTGGTCAATCACTGAGAAATCACCCATCAAAAAGAAACAACTGCAGATGTGACTTTTGTTTCCTCTGACACATTCAAGTGTATATTCCACAAATGATGGTGCCCGTAAATATCAGACAAGTGAGGGAAATTTAATGCAGACTTGTCACTTTAGTCATACATTCTCAGGTCATTAGTCTCCGTCCTTTTATATTATGGCTCTATTTTAGCATCTTTAGGTGCTGAAGTTGTGCAAAGTGGTGGCAAAGGGCTTGCAGATGAGGTATCCTGGGATGGTGTTCGAGTCTAGCCTTAAAGAAGACACAGGCTGGCAATGCACCCGGACCAACTTCAAGTCGGGGATATCTTCTCAAAGGCACTTTCTGTTGGTGATCTGAAAGACAAAAAGCATGTATATTACAGCATTTGTATCCAAATAAACAACACTACAATTATGGTGCCATTAGTCTACAGTTGGCACATTTAGAGCTACCATAAACACTGATAGCATCTCAAGTGCTTTCTACTATTCACTAGAGACTGTTCATCTGTTCTAAAGAACAAGGCACAGGGCTCCAGCAAAAAAAGAAAAAGCATGGATTAGGAACAAGGAAGTACAATATACAATACGACACTGGATCAAACATTGAAACTATAAACAACAAAATTAAATCTGACCAGGTCACTATATCAATAAAACTATATATCTACTCTACAGGAGATGGCATGTTTCCCTCTTGGTAAATTGAACATTTCCACTTATTGTATTACTTTTGCGATTTTGTGTTTTACTCCACAATAATTCCTCTCTCTGTCACTGTTTTTTTTTTTTTTACCCTGTGTCTGCACAAACATCTCAAGATGAACATCTAGATGTTTTCCAGCCTAATGTTGGTAATGGTAGCTAGTTATCAGAGAATACAGATCATTTCGACAGACCATTCCAAACTTCATAAATGTTGTATTGGTTGTTGTACATGCAATAATAGTATATCGGCACATTTCACATGCGATTTCTCCCAGTCATGCCTCTTCAATAAAACGGAACAATGTTAACCATGTTCGACTCACAGAGTCACAGTTGTTGTGCTAGTCTGGGATATGCGGCTGGGTGGTGTCATGGTAATCAATCAATCAATAACAGTACGTGAACATTTCCAAAGCTCAAATCCATAAAGCCATAAGATGGGTGCTGTGCTACATTTGTAACACATTTTGTGGACCAGTATCCACTAAAACAGACTAGATTTCATCTTAAATCACACATACATTCTGTACTTTCTCTCTGCTCACTATAACCTTTTTGCTATTATATGGTTGCTCTCTATTTGTTTGCTAACACTCTAGGATGACACGAGCACTTGGTGCCAAATTGCTACCGTCAGATATGCTGACTCTTAGTCCACCAAAGCCCACATACAGAATAGAAGGAAAGCGAGACAAAGCTTATACACACATCATGTTGGGAGTCAAACACAGGACGGGATAGTCTAACTGGTAAAGCACACAGGAAGTTGCTGAGCAGGCAGAAAAGGTGGCTAACTCGTGAGCTGAATAAGAGTTGAGAGGTTTCTCCACTGAGAGCGAGTAACATGGTCTAAAAGTGTACAAAAACTCAAAAGGCACAGATTCAGAATAAACTCTGCTGTTGTTAACCCAGATCTTCTGCTATAACAGACGCTCAGCTTTACTGCATGCTATCCCACAGCATACTGCAGCAAATTCCTTTGGGCGCAAGTCAGGAAACAGAGCAAGAAAACCTACCTCTCTCACTTCATGTAGCACTAAAGAACTTCTGTCCCCCGACCGAGGATCTAGGTTAGAGATACAACTTTTGAGCAGCTAACTTGTTAATATAATGACCACAACAAGCTTTTAACCCCCTCTCTGTCCGACGGATTCAGTGACCAAAGATTTTCTCTTCACAACAGTAAAAATTGCCTGTCCAACTCTGCTGAAACATTTCTAGCCACCCCCCCTTCCTGTCTGGGTGCCAGCCCCCAGGAAAACCCTCCCAGTCAGAAATTGGCCAATAGGAAACCAGGAGCTGATGCACTGTTTGTGCACAGCTTGGAGCAAGACGCTGCTGGCAGTTGACCCTATATCAATACAATTGATTATTTAAGAGGAGATTGGATTCAACATATAGACACAGGAAATGATATACCTACTAACACTGTACAAACATTTTGCCCGAAGGGACTGAAAAAGTCAGTTCAGTGCATCCCTAGTGTTTCTATTTCAATTTTGTGTAACTACAACTCCTTAATAAGCCAGGTTTTCAACTTGGTTTCAATATTGATCAGAGTACATCAGAGATTTTTTTCTGAAGAAGTGTATAGATAGTGTAATGTAACTTACTTAATATTGCAGTTCATAATACACTTTTGTGTAGCACCTTCATGCCCCTGCAAACCCTCCAAATAATTCAGAGTAAAGTCAAGATTTTACACCTAGATTTTGCAAAAATTTGCATACATAATTCATTAACTTCCCTTGCGTAGTGACTTCTGATATGTAACTTCTCACTCAAAAAGGGATTTCATGTGAAATCCAGCATGACAAATCCCAAGATTGACAAGATAAATGGTCAATATTGACCACAAGTGTTGCTGTGTGTAACAGAGAACGCTATTGCAGTAAAATATGAGTTCATGGCATGATGGTATGATGAACTGTTTATCCAGAGCAGTTCATGTAAAACTCTGACACATCATTACTTTTTAGTACTGATATTTAAAACATTTTCAGTATTTTTCTAAAAATTTAGCAGAGGTCAACCTCCTGTTGCACAACTTAGGTTCAATTAGCCTAATGTTGGCCATTTTTTTGCATTTCAGATTTCTGGAATATATTATGATATGAAGCCAATACATTAAATCCAAACCCAGTACCACTCCAAAATCCCCAGAATGTGTCCTAATCAAACCAAAAAAAGAAAATTCAGATATCACACTCATAAAAGAAATGGTGTGCCAAGTTTCCTCAGACAAATCTTGAGTTTCTAATGTGGGACAGACATGTCTGCCAAGTGGGACACTGAAAAGTCTGTTAAAAGGCCTAAAAATCACCTTAATTAATGTAGGAAACACTCAAGGATACATGTGCAATCACATTTTCTGTAACTTTAACATTTACAATGTTCTTGCTGTTACAAAATCTAGGCTTAGGTATGGATGTTGCATTGGAGAATCGAACAATATCAAACAAACAATAAGACTATAAATAACAAATAAATAAAGAATAATGAATAAAGACTATAATTCATGTGAGATTTTTATCGACAGTTCCCTTACATGATAAATCATGTAACAATGTCTATTTATTATCTATTTGTTTTCTCTTTATCTATTTTATTGCTATTTATTATATTTTATTAACTTATCTGCTGTCCTTTACCGACCTCTGTTTGTCAGTTTTACTGATCTGTGATTGACATAACATTTTGTATGTTTGTCCGGATGTTGTCTGTGTGTGTCTGTGGGGTAAGCTGTAAATTGAATTGCCCTTCTTGGGATCAATAAAAATGTCTGAATCTGTGTCCCACTTTACAGGAACTCATCCTACTTTTTGTTGAATGAATGGTATTATTCTTGGTGATGAACATTTTCCAGTTTGAACAGTATAGGTAAATGTTTATTTCTGACACATGCTGCCGTATTCAGTCCAGTATTAAAAGGTCCCATATTGTAAAAAGTGAGATTGTCATGTCATGTCTGTTATATTATAAAGCAGGTTTAAGTGCCATGTAAATACTGTTAAAGTATTGAAACGTTCAATATACAGAGAAATACACACAGCCCGTATTCAGAAATTGTGCATTTGAAACAAGCCGTCAGGATTTCTGTCCATTTGTGATGTCACAAATATACAATATTTAGACCATTACACGGTTATAAACGTAAAAAATCTTAATGTGTCACAGTTTATTTCTGGTTGCAGTGTATGTGAATGTCATCAGCTGACAGGAAGTACACATGGACCCAAACTGTTGCCAAGCAATGCAATTCTGTTGCAATTCCGTTGAAATGCACTAAAACGGTGTGTTTCAGACAGAGGGTAAATACAGGCATATTCAGGCTGACAGTATGAGGAAAATAAAGTTTTTTTTAACATTACAGCATGTAAACGTGTTCTAATAGTAACACATAATACAAGTATGAACCTGACAATGAGCATAATATGGGACCTTTAACAATGATAAAATGCACACATTATAGATATTTAAATCAATATCCTCCTCACAAACTCTAACCATACACTTCCACGCAACACACACACACACTTATCTTTTTTATATATTTACTGTATTGTTATTGTTGTTATTATATATATATATCTTGTTTTAATTGTTTGTTATCACTATTATGTAGTCATATTATTTCTTTATATTAATCTTGTCTCTATAGGTGGAAGCTTCAGATAAGCCCAGTGGGTTTTTTGCCTCTTCCTGCACTGTATATTATTCATTTATTATTATTTTTGTCATGTTGTATAGTCTTAAATTGTGCAAAATAAATAAACAAACAAATAAACAACACACACATTGTACTGTTACTTGGAGTGCAGGTTAAAAGCACAACTAAAAGCATCTTGTGCGATTATAATTATGTTGAAAGCCTTTAGAAAAATACTTTAAATTGTTTGTGGAGGTTCCATATTTCTGATAATGGACGTCCCACCCATACCACGTTACTGTATATACACAGTTTTCTCTCCATTAGCAAACACACCATGCCACTATAATGACTGTCAGCTAACCGTTACCTGACAGTTGGAACAGTAACGAGGGTAACGGTTAGCATGGTTACACCGTTGTCATGGTTGCTAACGGTATAAATGACCGTTAACGTTACCGTTAACGTCCGTTAGCTTCCGTTAGCTAGCTGAGGAGTGCACCTGCTTACCTCATCATCATCAACCGCTCTCACCAGAGGAAATCACGCAGCAGCTAGGACGACAGACGACACGACAGTCCAGCTGAACTCACGATAAACAAGATGTCAAGTGCTGCCGAAAATGTCTGTTCAACAAGCCCGTTATTTCGACCTCGTTTCTTCCATTACTTTACTGTAGCACTGCACAGATTTAAGCAACAAGCTTTTGACAGCTTACTGTACTGATCGTCAGTTTTAATGTGATGACGAGGGTTCCTCTAGGGGGGTGCATAGAGAAGCATAAACGCTATTAATAATTGAATAAGCAACGTTTAAGATAAATAACAGCAAACAATATGTTATATCACAATATAAAATGCGTTAAGTTGAATTTAACATGATAATTTGTTATCAAAAAGAGGTCGTTTTATAACTTATATCTTCCAACACCCCCCTTTCTACCACCACAAAGTGGTACGGTCCACACGAATGCCAGTAAGGCTAAGGGCAAGGGTTTGCTTGTTACCAAGGGAACAGCAATAAAACCATGTGAGTTTTTCTGGATTAGTTTTTAATCAGATATATGAATATCTAAGGCTAATTAATGAAGTAGATTAATATGAATTTGACACAACAAAAATAGTGTGAGGTCAAAATTCTGCCCAATAATTGTTTTGTAATTATAGTAATGAAATAGCCCCATGTGTACCCTAAAGAGTTGTGAATCCAGTATATTTGTATAAGAAATAATGATAATGAAAGGCTTTTTTAAAGAGGTATAATGAAAAGCTTTTGCCTTGTATAATCAGATATAAGAGACAAAGCAGCAGTAGCCCAGCCTTACAGGCCTGCTCAAGGTCAAATAAGATGGATGAGATTTTTTTCTGAAGAAGTGTATAGATAGTGTAATGTAACTTTTTATGATATGGTAATATTGTAGTTCGTAATACACTTTTGTGTAGCACCTTCATGCCCAAAATTCTGCAAACCCCCCAAATAATGGGGGGTTTACAGAAAAGAAACACCTAGATTTTGCAGAAATATGCATACATAATTCATTAACTTCCCTTGCGTAGTGACTAACTTCTCACTCAAAAAGGGATTTCATGTGAAATCCAGCATTACAAATCCCAAGAATGACGAGATAAATTCTCAGTATTGACCACAAGGGTTGCTGTGTATAATAGAGAACGCTTTTCCAGTAAAATATGAGTTCATGGCATGATAGTATGATGAACTGTTTATCCAGAGCAGTTCATGGAAAACTCTGACACATCATTACTTTTTAGTGCTGATATTTAAAACATTTTCAGTATTTTTCTAAAAATTTAGCAGAGGTTAACCTCCTGTTGCACAACTTAGGTTCAATTAGCCTAATGTTGGTTTTGCATTTCAGATTTCTGGAATATATTGTGATATGAAGCCAGTATAAGGGCAAGGGTTTGCTTGTTGCCAAGGGAACAGCAATAAAAACCATGTGAGTTTTTCTGGATTAGTTCAATGAGAACACACTTTCACGCAGAAATATGAATATCTAGGCTAATCAGCGAAGTATATTAATATGAATTTGACAAACAAAAATAGTGTGAGGTCAAAATTCTACCCAATAATTTGTAGTAATTATAGTAAGGAAATAGCCCCATGTGCACCCTAAAGAGTTGTGAATCCAATATATTTGTATAAGAAACAATGATAATGAAAGGCTTTTTTAAGAGTTATAATGAAAAGCCTTGTACAATCAGAATAAGAGGCAAAGCAGCAGTAGCCCAGCCTCACAGGCCTGCTCAAGGTCAAATAAGATGGATGCTAACCCAGATCAACCAGGCAGCGTGAGAGGGAGGGATTCAGGGAGAGGGATGCTTTTTTTATGTTAACAACATATTTCTGCAATAAAGACAAAAATAACTTTCTGTCAGTATCACTTATAGACTTTACAAAGTTGCATATATGTGCCCCAGTTGTGGACTATACGGCTAGCTTCCTGTTATTCATTTTCTAACAAATTGGTACTACTGTAGGGACATATTTATAGATAGATAGCACCTCTTTGTTTCCAAGTAGATTTAAATGAAAGGATGAACCGCTTGTCTGAATACATCAGAACATACATAAACATCAGCAGCCTCTAATTTCATACTGTGGCAGTTATTTATTTTGCACAATTTAAGACTATACAACATAACAAAATAAATAAATGAATAATATACAGTGCAGGAAGAGGCAAAAAACCCACTGGGCTTATCTGAAGCCTCCACCTATAGAGACAAGATTAATATAAAGAAATAATATGACTACATAATAGTGATAACAAACAATTAGAACAAGATATATATAATAACAACAATAACAATACAGTAAATATATATATATAAAAAAGACAAGTGTGTGTGTGTGTGTTGCGTGGAAGTGTATGGTTAGTGTTTGTGAGGCGGATATTGATTTAAATATCTACAAAGACGTCTGGGCAATTGTAATCAAACAACATTGTGAGTGAGAAAAAATAAAAAACATAAAAACAGATACATGGAGAACATGGGGAAAAGCAATTACAAAACAGCAATTAAATTACCCTTTAAGCGACTTTTGAAACATTTGACAGTTTATTGATAGATGTGAAAAGCTACTCCATAATTTGGTTCCTCTAAATCTTATTGAAAATTGACCTCTACTAGTGAGGAACTCAGGAGGATGAAAATCTAGAGACTGACGGGTTGAGTAAGACTGGACCTGAGAATTTGTTTTAGGTCTTGAACTGCTCAGGAATATTCCCACCAGAAAGTATCTTATAAATAAAAACACATATTTGAGAAATATTGATATCATAAATAGTAAAAATCTGGAGTTTCTTAAATAGAGGAGCAGAGGAAATGCGTGACTCTGATCGAGTTGCAATCCACACAAAACGTTTTTGGAGAACTCAAATTTTATGAAGGTTTGTAGGAAAAGTACTCGCCCAAATTATATTACAATATGAAAGATAGGGATAAATTAGACTATAATAAAGAGTAAGGAGACAGTTTGTGGTGACAAGAAGACTAACCCTTCTTATTATACCAATAGATGTATTTGTTTGAGATGGTTATGCTCTACCTAAACACCTAAACACACAAACTATAGTTACCACTAATTGATTGATTGCCTCCCTTTTATATTCCTCCAGGCTTCTTGAAGCAGCAGAAGAGTTTAATCTGACCTGTCATACTGACAGATCACTTCAACAAACTGGAGATGTGGCATCAAGTGCCACAGGGAAAGGTCACCATATTGCTCCCTTTGAGGAAAATGTCACTGTCAAAGAGAGTCAGATATAAGAACAAAGAGAATGCAGCAATCCGTGCTTTCATTTCTTTGACCTTAACCCTGTTTGTTGTTTGCATATTTAGTTATTTACACTCCATATAATATTTCTTTGTGGCTTTGATAGGTGTCACATTCTTTTCATTCTGATTTCACATGCGCTTTCATTAAAGTGGCAGTCGGCAGAATATTTTTGGCATCATTGGACACAAATTCCATAATAACCTTTCAGCATATTGTAATTCAAGTGTTCTGAGAGAAAACTAGACTTCTGCACCTCCTCATGACTCTGTTTTTAGGCTTTAAAAAAATCTAACGTGATGGGAGAATTTGACCAATCACAGGTCACTTCAGAGAGAAAGCGTTCCTATTGGCTGTTCATTCAGTGGAGGCAGCTGTCAATCACTCATGAACTCTGATCAAATGGTTAAACTAGGCAGTGCTGATCAAATATGAATCAATATTCTATAACTGTAATGCCTATTTCTCGCCTCAAATGTTTTCAGAAACATCTTGTAGTGTACTGTTGAGCTGTAAAACAGTACACTACAAGATGTTTCTTGTAGTTTTTGCCTGAAAAAGACTGCTTTTCAGCAGAAAATACTTGTTTTTTATGTACTTATTGTCCTGACATACACTGAGATACTCTATCCACTAAAGATCTCTTCTATTACAAATAAAGCAAATCTAGTTTTTCTCAGTCACATCTACTTTTTCTCTTTCAAAACAACATTAATCACTGATATCTGAACTTAACCTTTCTGCTGTCCTTTGCTTTTAAACATTTTATTAATCTCAAGTAGAACACTGGATGAAAATGTAAAGCATTTGGTTGTACTGTGCATACAGTATGCTGTACTTGCAGCTCATTTAAATTGTTGAGAGCAACACTCCCATCTAGTGTAAGAAAGTAAAAGGAGCAAAGCAGAGCTATGTTTGAGAAACAGACGTATTTGAATAGGAGACATGCTCATTTCTTCTTGCTTTCATTCCATTTATTATTATTTTTGTAAAAACATCATAAGGAAAACTGGGTGTTTCTGGAACATTTGTATAAATTAACAGCCCGTAGAACACAAGATAAGCAGCAATTGTATTGTACGGCCTGTAGATGTCAGTCTTCTCTAAAATATATTTTCACAAATTGACAGGCAACAACATGGGGAGGCGCAGCTAGTTCACAAACCCAACTGTGAGGTGTTAGTTTTGTGATGCAAGCTGTATCACATCCTGTGCTCACTGAGGGTGTGCAATGTGGGTAAATAGACGACCTGCATGTTAAAACGAGGATCGATATATATCAATATTCAGAGTCTTGTTAGTACTGTTCTCTGATCTGACCATATGAAAACTAGTGACACCAGGCCAGCTCAGCCTGGTTCAGATGGACCAAATGAATGTGAATGAACTTTAGTAGAAACCAAAGCAAAGCAAATTAACTTTTATATTGATTAAAACATATATATTTTTTTTCATTTCAGTTTTGGTGTTTTACACCGAGAATATAGTTTGTCTTTTTTGGGATATAATTTGTGCTAACATTATGTTTCTAAGATAATTTTACAGTGGATCTAATCTAGTTTTATTTTGTTTTATTATGTTATTGAATAGTAAAAACACTTCTTGTGTTGTTCCCCATCTGAATAAAGTGTTATATGCTACTGTTGATAAAGATGTTCATTGTAAATGTTTTCATATGAGTAGCCTATAAGGCAGCAGGATTTTATGCTGACTATAAAAGCTCAGAAAGTAGAGCAACTGTCTTCGAGCAACGGTGCTTTTTTTCTTCTTCTTTTTTTTTAAGTCATTACACACTTCCTACGGTTAAACATAGAAAATAATACAGTCATGCCATCTGGGTGGAAATGACTTGCTGCAATCATGGGCTGAAATGCTGAGCCAGCCATCCATACAGAGCAACCTGGAGGGAAGCAGAAGTTTCTGTATGTCAGTAGGATACAGAGCAATAATGTGAAGTGTGCCTTGGAAAACACCAAGTTAACTCGATATACTGTAAACACTGAGCCACTTTGTTTTAATGGTGAAGTAAGTGTATTTTTCTGGCAATATTCTTGCACTTGCTAACACCAATTCAGTGATCTAATAACAATAAAGGTATCATTTTTATTACATTTCATGCTGCTTTTACATGGAATAGATAGAACTTTGTTCATTCCCCTTGGGGAAATTCAGATGTCCAGTAGCTCATTAGCATATAAATATAGATTATGTAAAAGCAAAAGGCATCTAAATAAATTAATAAGTACACAAAACGTGCCAATAAAATAAAAAGTACCACATAGTCCTTGGAGGGGTGCCATTTATCAAACCCTGCTTTAATAATTCAAAGTGCTTTTATAATATAAATATGTCATGTTATCACTGTATCTGCAGATATGAACTTCCCTTAAATTAACTGAAATCTGGCCTATAAGGAATGTAATAGTCTGTTGCTTAATTGAATTGAAATAAATAGAAATAAGAGAAAATATTAAGCCAGTTCCTAAGAAAAGCCCTGGACGTGCTTATCTTTAATTAGGCCGTATAAAAACCAGACACATGCTTACTTTGTTACTTCTTCATATCCGAAGAAATGAAAATATTCATACGAATATGCACTGTGTAGAGCAGGCTATTCTGAGTCTGAACATACATTTTGTGTAATTCCTTCTTGACCTTTTGCAAGATGATAAATTTCAGCAAAGCAGTTGGTTCTGTCTGCATAAGACAATGTTCTACATTTTTCTTTTAATTGGTTGACAGACGCTATGTAAATTACAGTCAACACAATTAATGAATACATCTCTCTGTCTATGCATCACATTATGGGCTAAAAATATAGTTTAACTGCAGTGGTGTAATGTAACAAAGTCATAATACTTCATTACTGTACTTAAATGTTTTATGGGAGTATCTGTGCTTTATTTTAGTTTTTATATTTCTGTCAAGTTTCACTTTTACTTCTCTACATTTCCTCAATAAAATGTGGACTTTTACTCCGATACATTTCCTCTTAGCATCTTCATTACTTGTTACTCTTGCAAGCAAGCAGGTTTGGCGACTCAGTGGTCCTGGCTTGCAAGTTAGATCATTCACGTGATGGCAAATATAAACAAAGTGCCCTCAAAGCTGTAGTTAAGTTTCGATTTCGGCTCAAGTCCAGGCAGGCTGCAGGCTGTTCTTTAAATCCTTTTAGACTTGAAGACCTTGTTTTTCTGCAAGTGTAATGTAGCCTCCATTTTTAAGGTGATGTACATGTTATCAAGAGGAATAAACTTCATAAATCTAAAAGTTCTGTATGCTTGCTGTATTAACATTTACATGTACTTTTTCTACAGTTTTAGTACATTTAATTTCAGAAAATTGCTTTTGATATGTAAATGTCCAGTGTGTAGGATCTGGCAGTATCTAGCAGTGAGGTGCCAAACATGTTAGAGTGCTATTGTGGCCGACGTGAAAACACGAATGTCCCTCTCTAGAGCCAGTTGTTGTAAAAGTAGGTCATCCGGAGCATAGTCAGTGCGTAGAATGTGCGTGTGTACGTGGAAAGTGAGTGCTGAAGCAAGAGAGAGAGAGTGGCGGCGACGGGAGCGAATAACGTTATTGACTCCGGCCCAAGCAGGAAAAGTTAACAGTTAACAGCTGTGAAGCAAATCTTCGTAGTGGTCAAACGGCGGTACTACAACTGTTTCCCTATATTGGGAAAGAGACATCTTAACTCGGTGGATAATTTTTTTTAAGTAAATCAACTTCCCAGTATGAACACTTGAATAGCCCTTATTTAAATCATTAGGTCTTACAAGTTGTAAAATGCACTAAGTAAGGGATAATGTACAGCGAGCCGGTCATTGTTGTGAAAGAAACAACCCACTGACACCGCCAGAGTCCGACATCAGGACTGCGCCCATAGCAACGGTCTGTTATACATAGCAACGGTCTGTTATAAAGAAATAACAGACCATAGAATGCCGTGATTGACCAATCAGAATCGAGTACTCAACACAGCCGTGTAATAATAGTAACTAACTAATCCAGAGTTATTTCCCTTCCTCCGTTCATGTGAATGAGACCCAGACTGAGGCCGGAACGAGGGCTGGGAGGCGTGGTTAAAGGAAGCCGTACTGCGCGTTCTCTCTGGGCTCGATGGATGCGGAAGATCGCCGGATGATCCGAGTACTTTATCACTCAGCAGTCGTGCCATTTTGGCTTAATGCGCCACTGAGCAACTCTCATAGGAATGAACGGGAGCCCGCCTCCAACACTGTATCCAGTTCTCTTTATACATCCATGGATGGGACCCGCTCCCTATGTAGATAGTAATGGCTCATTCTGAGGTAATGAACACAACGATTCTTAATATTATATTCCATTTCTGCCAATAGATCCCCCTAATTGTTACAAACGGGTCCTTTAATTACAGTGTGGCTTTTAGGTACTCTCAAAGTTGCTTTGAGATGGTTCACAAAGAAACTTTCTGGAACCAATTTTGAACATTTCTTCGGGAAGAGAGAAGCAAAACACCTACAAACATACTATATATTCATATATCTAGGTTGAGAATATGAAAGGCAACACACATCAAAATATCATGGCCATTCAATGCATTTATTTCTGATATCTTAAGCAGAATTCACTCATTTTTTTTCAGGTCTGACAAAATGGCAGATTAAATATTACACGCCAAAAGGCTTTTAGACTGTTCATTTCATCACAAGACTTTTAACATGTACATAGAAATTCTTACACTAAGAAAGCTCTCTCTCCATTATCACTGAGGTGTTGGTAATACTGATATATTCCACCAGGCAAAGCCATTCTTTAGCAACAGTTGAAATTATATAAACAAACAAATAAATACAGATAAATCAGCTTCTCAGAGATATGGAGTGGCAGTACAAGTTCATTAAAATGCTCCTTTAACAAAGCGGCATGTCACACTTTTCTGGAAATGTCAGTAAAATTTAGAGTGAAAATCCATGTTGGCTTTTTCCCACCCCATCACTTTATTTACACCATAGTCTGAGAGTTTTCACTTTTCATATTTCATATTTCAAAATTGGTGGAAAGTCATTTGGGGAAAAAAAATATCAAGAAGTCACAGAAATAATGAGCTTAAAATTTAACAGTGTACTCTAGTTTTATTTATAATTATTCAGCAGTTGAACTGTTTTATGTTTTCAGTGTTCAGTGTGGCGACTGTGACTGAGAAAGAAAGAACTCTGTTAAAGTTTTGTTCATGAGTTGATGAGCTATCAGCCTTTAAATTTGCGTTTTCTATCTACATATGTTGTTGATTATGCTAAGCCAATGGATGCACAGATTTAATTGGTGGGACTGCTGGTCAACAGCAATGTTCTTCATTGTTTTTTGGCACCGAACTACATCAACACCATTCAACGTAGAAACTTTTTCTACGCTCAAAACGTTCAGCTCATTGAGGACATTATCAGGAAGTACTTTTAGCGTTTGCATCTTTCATACTTTTCGAACTATTAATTTTTTTGTGAATTATTTTCATTCATATGGACGGATGGAATGTGGGACATCACATGCAGAACGGCTGTTAAACATGGAAAATGTATCTTCAACATCACCTTACTCCCACAATTCTGACTCTTCATACATAATATTTTAATCACATGTAGACGAATGTGCCCTCTTTCAAACAAGGTATCTATCTAAGCAAACAGACTTACACATTTTGTGCTATGAGCCTCTAAGTGACAGGAGTGCCATCCAACTGCCTCATTGACTGCAATGTTAACTGAGACCAGAAATTTCAGAAGCAAAACAGAAAAAGGGACCTTTTTATTTATTTTTTTAGCTTGCTCTTCCCAAAGTGTGTTTAGCAGAGTCCACTCTCACAATTTAGGAATTCAGGAATTATGTTTTGAGTACTAAACTAGAGTTTGAGTGGTGCCTCTCGGCTTAATCTTTATTAAGTTAACTGTCTGTCCCAGGAGTCACTCAGCAGTTACCATCTCCATGGCAACCATTAATTGCAGGTGGGAAAATACAGCTGATGTGCTAATTAGACTTTTTCTCTGATCTCTGATCTGTGGTATCACAGTAGCTTTATCACACAGAAACACAGGTGTTATTTACATTTTAACATTTTTAACTATTTCAGTTCCGTTTGTTGCGCTCTCTCTCTCTCTCTCTCTCTCTCTCTCTCTCTCTCTCTATATATATATATAAAAAAAGAAAATCACACAAGTAAAAGCAAAATGAGACATAAAATAGTGCGAGTTGATATGGAGCACAGAATGGTGACAGATGGTCTGTCATTTGTCAGCCGTCACCCTGTCAACCATCCTCTAAACTCACTGACCGAATGGATTCTCGCCAAGCCATGATTACACCGCCCTGACGCTGAATCTAAACTTCACCTCACAGTGAGTCCATAACATCACACCCAGTGATTTCTAACCTCACAATCGATCTCAACAAAAGGCTAATGGCACAGACGAGATGACCCTTCTGGCTTTTCGGCAGCAGAGATCTGTTAGCGGTTATCTGCTGCTCACAGAGGATTAAAGCTGCTCTCGGTGAGTTTAGCTGTGACTCTGGTGTCTGCCCTAACATCAGGTTTAATACTTCCTTCGTGCTTTAACGAAATGGGCACGATAGAGATCTGTAACTAGCTTTTAATATTCAAGCTGCATATTATGACGATTTCCAGCATTTCACAGTCAACAATCACTGAAAATATATTTCTCTTGTAGACTAAAAATGTATTGCCATTACTGAATCATTTCAGAAGCATGAAAGAGAAAGACAAAAATGTAACTAGCTGCACAATTAGCTCCAGTCAATGGATAAACATTTAAACCAAGACTGGCCATTGTTGTTGAAGGCCAGTTATTGTTGAAATGCTGGTATT